>APFE030654338.1:14086-64766 GCA_000404065.3 Pinus taeda
ATTTTAATTTAATTTATTACCATTATATTATATGATATATCATTTTTCTAAATGCAATGAATAATGCAGTTGTCTTTAGTGCAACTTTTTGGAGGCTTTTCTGGTGGGTTTTTCCGGTCAAATTTCTCTAAAATCCGGCAACAATTTATTGAAATCACAAGCTTGATGGGTAATCCCTTCAAAATCAAAGTGTCCTGGGGGTTTTTGAGGGTGCTGAATCCAAATATGCAGTGAAAAAACTAGTTTGAATAACACAACACAAGATTTCACCTCAAATTTTTCCGCCGGATTCCGGTACCAGAATCTTCAAAAAGTCGCATTAAAGACAACTCCATGAATAATATGTAAGATAAGGTTTTTTTTTTGAAAATTCTTGTTTATTAGTCTTGTATAGAGTAATGTATTTAATTGTCTATGTTTTTGTTTTTGTTTTTTGTTTTGTTTTGTTTTTTTTTTTAATAAGTCTACTCCTATATTGATACAAAATATTTTTACAACGAGGCAATAGCCTCAAGAGGTCTAGCCTGGAAGATGGCTTACTCACATGACAGATTTGAAAGATGACCCAAAGAAACTAGCAGCAGACTGACTAGAACTAAGACTATGACTGGAACATTTAAACAGGAACCACCATGTCAAAATGCAGAATGGCCGGAGTTCCAAGACTGCTTGACTAAGTTGATACTTTTGACCTGAACTGTTAATATAGACGGAAAACAATTGAACATTTCCCCTTGAACAGACACGATAACTGCAAAAGAGAACGACAACCTGATCAAGCATCATGAGCCATGGAAGGCAATTCTTCCACAATCCGACAACCGAAACTGGAGAAGTCGTCATCATCAGAGGGATGGCCCTCTTCTTTTGGCTTTTGCCCTTCGCTTGGAATATTCGAACACGCCAAAGCAGGCTTACCCTAGGAAGTAGAACCCCTTGGGACATCGCCCTGCTGGCTCAGAGTCTGAGAGGTGCCAGGCAAATCTTCCACCCCCGGCTTCGATGTCACATTTGGAATTGCCGAAACCAAGCCTACTGTGCCATCACTCAGCTGAATCGTAACAGTAGCAATGAAAGAGTGATTGCTGAGAGTGCAGGGGATTTGAAAGCGGGTCGAGTGCTCATGAGTATGGTGGGGGTTCGACATTGTGGCCAGATTTCCCCAGCCACGACCACAACCTCATCTGGGAGCAGGATGACTTTTAGAAGAAGAGCCATAGAAGGTATCCGCGGAAGAGGAAGAAGCCTGTCGTAAGGGACGACCACAGACGCTGCCCCTACGACAACCCATTCTTTGGGCGCAGGATAGTCATGCTACTCAGAGCAAAAAGAGCAGGACAGACAACAAGTCTTTGCAGATCAGGGGAGACTAGAAGGGGGATATTTATCATGTTTGCCAGAGAATTGAGAAAGCTGGAGGGCATACAACTGAAGAAAATGTTGAAGGGACTTTGGAGATCCAGGAAATCCAACACAGAAACTACTCCATGAGCCTGAATGCCACGGATTCTTGATTCATCCCCATAGCAGAGCACTACACCTGCGAGGAGGCCAGACATACGCGAAATAGGAATAGAACTGAATTGGGGGAGTGCCATGGGATTAGAGTGAGGGAGCCTGTGTAGAATGTCGAGCCGCATTAACGCAGCCATGAATGAGCTATCAGGGATATTGAAGACAGACAACAAGTAAGGCTAGGTGTCGCAGAACGTACTCCACGCGCTTGCTCCTCCCGTCGACTTCGTACCATTACCTGTCCCGTTCACTCGCATACGGGAATTTAATTGTCTATGTTAATTACTCTTCAATTCTTACTTTATATGTTAATTACTTTTATGGTTTTTTCTAGATTCCTTTAATTATGTCTTTTATGGTATATTAATTAAGAAATAAATTTCAAATCATTAAAAATATATGAATTAAAATAGAGTTATAGAGTTATGTTAGTTTAATTTTCTATTTTGTAGATTTATTATATTTATGGTTGTTTTTTAATATTTTGTTTTCCTAAATTGTATTATAAAGTTTATTTTTTTTTTTAATTTTTTTTAATATGTTACCATTATATTATATGACATATCGTTTCTCTTAACGCAAGGCATATTATACAAGAAAGATTTTTTCATGAATTTAGTTGTGGATGTTGATCACTCTTAAGTCCCACCTTACATGCTTTATTACTATCAGATTCCTTTCATTATGTCCCCAAGAGTAAACTCAACTTTTATGAAGAAAATGGGCCTTGTTCATTATCGTGTCTTCAAACCTGTATAATAATATTGTTGGCATATACGATTTTTTTCCTTTATGTGCATCACTAAGACTCGCATGTAAAATCCATCATGCATTGGATTTGCTAATCGAGCTAGCTTTCCAATCGCTCTTTAATTTGTTTTCCCACGACACTAAAGTTTTGTGTGGTATTTGGGTTGTAATGTGCATTTTGGGCCTACTATGTGGCAACCTCTAATTGAATGTTGAGCCCACTCCTCTAGGCTAAGTCTCAATCATCATCACAACAAGTGTCTTCCCAATTGTGGATCACAAATATGATCAATGAAAGAAATTGTGATTCATAAGATCCTCTCCATGCTAATGTGCAACTTTATAACCTACAGCAATAAAGACGTCCCATGTGTCTCCTTTAACATGACTAAAAATGGTTATGTCAAGATCTCATGCTTTACTCCCTTCTATTGATCTTAGCCAAATCAACACTCTACAATTCCCCTTTTGTAACATCCCCGAGTTAAAAAATCTTGTAATAAAGTTAAATAAGACCAAGGCCATGGGACATGTATTCCAAGCTGAATGTTGGGAAAAACATCGTAGTGGGCATCACTTGTTGTTTATTATGGCTAAAGGAAATTGGCAAAGGCTTTGGAAAGGCAAAAGGTATTTATTGGCATTTATTTATGAAAATAAAGGGAAATAGGAAAAAAGGGGGATGAAAGGCCACAGGTTTGCATGAGAAGAAATTGAAGAGCAAATAGAGGAAAATGAAGAAATTAGAGACCTTAATGATTAAAAGGTGTCTGAGGATAAGTCCATAGATTTCGTCAGCTTTTTGTCATTTTTTCTTTGGAATTGGTTTCAGAGAGGAGAAGACACCAAGACGAGAAGGCAAACAAGCAAGTAAAGGAAGGATAAGGAAAGCAAGGGAAGGAAAAGAATGAGTAAAGGAGAGAAAATGACAAGCAAGAAAGGTTGGATCAAGCTGCTTTAGTAGGAGGGTTTGTAGGTAACAGGTTGCACGTGTGATTTCCTAGGTGGTTTGTGAATGCATGGTACATGCATTTGAGTATTTGGTTCTTTGATTGTCATTGGCATGCGCTTTTCCTAGTGTGATAGTGGATTCAACTTGCCTTGCCATTTTTGGATAGCCATGGTGTGATGGGGTTCTTTTCTCTGTTGATATTTGGATTATCGGAATATTTTGGAATCAGGTGAGGTGGTCTCAGGAAAATTCCCATAGGGCTTAGGAATCCCTTGACTGGTTTTGGCAGGATTGTGATAAAGCCTTGAGGGTGGAGGTGGTTTAATCTTCAAGAAACCCTCAATAGGTTGGTGGAGACATGAAAATTCCTCAAGGTAATGGTGAATAAATTCTTAGGTATCCAAGCTTGTTTTGGGCCTAGTGATCCCTTGATCGGTTTTGGTGGGATTGCGGTAAAACCTGAGGGTGGAGGTGGTTTAATCTCGAGAAGCCCTGGTTGTTTATGTGCTTGTTTTGGCCCTAGTGATCCCTTGACCATGTCACTTAAAAAGCATATTAGCTCAAGATTTGGGCACCTAGAGTGGTGGTCTAGCTCCTGGGGGTCCTGTAGCTCCTGAGGAAGGTTAGTAAGGTTTCATTTTGTTGAATCCACTTCCTTAAATGGAATTAGGAGGTTGGGTCATATCATAGTAGCCCTCAACTCATGTTTACCCTAGCATGCCAGTTAAATGTGGGTAAATGTGGGAGGAGTGCGTCACAGGGTGGTATCAGAGCATGTCATTATGCATGCATTTTCATGGTTTTAGTTATCATGCATGAGGTCATTGTATGCATTTAATGTTATCGTGCATGATTTTGACATGTTCATATGATTATGTGTATATATGTATCATGCTAATATGGACTGATTTTGAAGATGAGATAGCCCCCCTCTGAAATTCACTTAGGTATGTTGATTATGTTTATATTTGGTTTTCTAACATGGTATATTTGTAGGAGATAGAATATCATAGATGACTAGCAGAAAGGTGGATTACAATTCATGAGATTCTCCTTATAGATCAAATGAGCAACCAAGAGATGAGTACTCTCCTTACATAGCGGATACCTTAAGAAGTTTAAAGGAAAAAAATTAGAAGTTCCAAGGAAGATAATGACAGGATCATTTAGTCACATGAAAGACTTGTCAGGGCAGAGGAAAAAAATAAGAGGTTAATTCAGTGATCCTTCAGAGTTTGTCAGACTTGAAGAGACAGGGAAAACCACAGATCAGTTATGAGTAGGAGGAAAGTACTAATGGGGGATATGGTAGTAGGTCTCATGGTGGACACAAGTTTGACAGAGATAACACAGTCAAAGATGGTAGTTCTTGGATACACGTGACAGAAGAGGCAATGGCTATGGGTTCTATTATAGTTCTGGTTCAAACAAGTATCATGGTCATCATCATTATCATCCTTATAGGAGGAGTGAGAGGGGATACTTTTCAGATGAGTTCAATAAAGCCAAGCCACCTACATTCGATGGAGAGTTGAAGAAACTGGATGATGCAGAGGCATGGTTGCTTGGAATGAAGAAATTATTTGAGTTGCATTACTATACAGAGAATATGAAGGCCAAGATAGCTATTTTCAACCTCAAAAGGAAAGCCAACATCTGGTGGGAAGATGTGAAACATATCAGAGACATCATGATAGAGGAGTTGAGTTGGCATGAACTCAAAAGACACTTTGGAGAGAAGTATTTGTCACAAGGTTACTATGACAGTAAGGCCAAGGAATTATATGAGTTGAAGATGGGAATGGCAAATGAGGAGTACACAACAAGGTTCATAGAGTTGTTGAGGTATGTACCTTATCTTGAGGATGAGAAGACAAAAGTTCAGAGATTTATCAGTGGGTTTCCATTAGCATTCAAGGATCAGATTGAGTATGATGAGCCTTAGTCATTGGAGGAAGTCATTGGAAAGTTGAAGCATTGTTATGAGCAATCAAAGTGCAAGAATGAGTCTAAGCAAGGTTGGAAAGGGAATGACAAAGCTAAAGGAAAGTGGCCACCGAAGCAAGCAAGACCTGGGGTGCAAGTGAGAAGGAAAATGTTGCTCCTTACAACAAGTTTAATGCAGTGGAGAAGGGACATGGACCTCAGCCTGGAGAGCAACCTAATAAAGGTGATGGTAGGGGACAGTTGTTGTTATGTGGAAAATTCTCTTCTGTAGACAAAAGGGAACTCCCTAGATCTATTGGTTTGATCTAGAAACAATAGGGGCAAAAATATCTATGAATTAATTAGAGAAATTAGCTTATGGAAGACCAATCTATAGTAAGACCTAGAATCTATAGTAAGACCTTCTCTTATTCTTGCTTGTAATCTCCAACTTTAGCTCCAACCGCTATAAATGGAACCTGCACAATGACCAAAACAAGCAAGAGAACTACAATACCCACATAGCATAAACTAATCACTCTAATAAATGGGCCAAATATGCATTGAATTAGACATAAGTATAGGAAAACATAGTACCTTTTGTATTAATAGATAAAGGAGAGAGTTACAACCATTTATAGATTATTGACCTTGTAGATGTCTCCCCAATTGTCTTATCCTTCCTTTCCACAAAGAAAACCTTCAACCTCAACCCTAATACATCAATGAATGAAACCTTAAGCTCAAAGTAGCAGTATGAGGGCACTAGTAATCTCTAAAAGCCAACCCACACTCTATTGGAGGTAGTAGATTTATAGGGTAAAATTGGTAGTTTCAGATTTACCAATCTAGGACTTGGATCCACATATGGAGGAGGATAAAATCTAGGGACAATAGGTAAGACCTCAAGGGTAGAAATTTGAGATCTCTATCCAAGGTAAATAGTTAAATCCACCTAGAAGCTTATGGAAGGAGAAGATTCGGAAATAATTTTTTTATTTTTCCGGCAATTCTAGAACCATCGCATCTACAAAGTAGAGTAACCTGCATTGGTCAATGCAGGTGCTTAGTTATGCAACTTGCAACAATTGCAGGTGGATTAAAGTGCAGGGTGCAATGGGGCCAAAAACATTATTTTTCACTGATTGACCCAGAAACTCTGACTTTTTGGATAAATTATATTCAAGGCTTTGTAAGGGATGATGGAAAAGTGTCAAGGATGTTGATTGATCCAGTTTTTAGTCATTTGATTGGATGCGACAAAATGGCCTATAACAAATTGTCCCCTAAAGTACAATGTCAGAAGCAATGACTAAGGATTGAAGTGCTTTACCTTGTGATAAGTCTAGATCAAGAATATATTAGTTGAGATCAGCATATGTTACAATACATATTATCATCATGATATCATTGTTGCGAGAGGCATACCCATACTCAACATATAGGCCTAAAGATAAACAAGAATAAAAAAGAACCTTTGTCATTGGAACCTGCAAAACAAGATCCACCCATTAAAGCCACACAGGAAGATGTAGAAATGGAAGAAGATGCATGAAGTACTAGAGCCCTCAAATCCAAAAGACCCAAGGGACGTGGAGTTACACAACATTAATCTTCAAACCCTAGTAGAAGAATAGAAAATCAAAGATCAAATGACTATTCCAAAGGAGAAAGTCCAAATAATTACTCAAGCCTATCTCAAACACCAATTCCTAACCTTATGCCATGTTGAGCACTAAGGTAAGATCCCCTCCAAATATTTTGTTCTTTATTCTTATGGAGTAAAAATAAATACTCCCAAAGACAAACTAAGTCTTCCAAAGGAACTAGAAAGGAGAGGCGGAGAAAATAATAGTTAATTATTGGAAGATCTGGGAGATTATTTGGTAAACACATGAAGGGTCTTGCCTATGAATGCAATCTTTACCCCTCTTATCAATGCTCACCATGAAAGTCATATCATGGAACACAATGGGTATCGATGGTAAATCAAAGCAAAGCCTCCTTAAAAATAAGTTGCTATGCAAAATATAGACATATTACTATTATAGGAAACAACATGTTCCTCAGAATCTCTCAAAAAAATATTAAAATTGATTTGGAAAACAATGAACACATAGCTCAAGATGCTCTTGGAGCATCCAAAGGACTAGCTATCATATGGAATCACTTATCAGTCTCTCTACAAGATTGTTTCTCTTTTCCAAAATTTCTAATAGTTATTTTTCAACTGATAGGTTCAACAGAAATAGGTTTCATCTAAAATGTATATGGGCCCAACATACATGTTGACAATAAGCTCTTCATCTAGAACCTCCATAAAGTCTCCAAGTTTACAAGGGCAAGCTTCTAGATTTTAGGAGGAGACTTCAACTTTATAAAAAATCTCCATCAAAAGAAAGGTGGCATTAGAAGACTTGAGGAAGAAAGCTCATTGCCTGTTGATTCTATCAGTGCTTCTAATCTCATTGACCTTGATACCCGCTATGGTCTCTTCACTTGGAACAACCAACGAGGGGGCCCTTCACAGGTTGCTTCACGAAGCAATCACAAATCCCTTCCAATCCATTCTCACATAAATAGTGTAACAACTCTTTTTCTAATCGTCTCGTAAATGTCCTTATGAATTGTAATTTATGTAATAATACGAAAAATGTAATCTATGGATGAGATGGATTAGTGCACATGGAATCATATATTTAGGAGGAGGAATTGCTTGTGTGGTGTTTTAAACCCAAACACAACCTACTTCATTTATTTACCTACCCAACTCCCTGGAAAATTAAATGATTTTCTCGAGTAGATATTGAAGTCGAGTGTGGGCATCTTGCGACAAAGGACGTGCCTATATTATCCTTAATCTTGTGGGACGTGTTGATGAATTCAATACACAAGAGAGCGACATGAATAAGGGGGAGCAGGGAAGGGGTGGATGGCGATTATTAGAAAATAAATGAAATGTGCTAGTATGGGAGGAGAGTGATTGGGTTGAAGGGGAATCGATGATTGTTTAGTTTTCCTCACAACATGAGGGGAAGTTGGGCCATTGCTTGAGGAATCCCGATGGAGAAAAGTGACGCTTATGTGTAGAATTAAGAGGGTTCTGAAGGAGCACATTGCAAAAAAAAAAAAACTCCCTCTATTCTGGTGATACCCTATCTTCCTACTAGCGTTAATCTGACCAAGAGATCTCATGGAAATATTGATTCACTAGGGTGCTTGCCTTGGGGATGAGAAAACACCCTCTAGAATGAGATTAGGCTCCTGGAATGAGAGAACCATCCCTAAGTCTTGGTTGGTTTTTGTGATTGTTTTCCTTAGAGATACTCCACTATGGTATTTATTGCCTAGGAGTAGTGAATAAACCACCTCAGAAGTGGACTCCTCCTATTGGCTACTTGTTTGACTAATTAATGGTGTGAATACCCATGAGCACTTACCTCCTCATACTTTGAATTTTGCTTGGGGGTGGTTAGTTACAAGAAATATTGTTGCACAACTGGCCTATGGTTGGATGGAGAGTAGAAGTCCCTCCTCTAGTTGCAATCCATTTGAAAACCGATCAGATAAGTGTTTAATATTGTATATATTTGTAGCAGGGATGACTAATGATTATTCCTATAATATCTAAGTAAGAATGTTTGGTTTATTATATAGCCATGGTCGACCAACTATCTAGCATATTTATGGTGAATATAAGTTGCCTGAGTTGTGTCGTTGTAGCCTTATTAATTCATTGCAAGAGCTATGATGTTTTTATGCCTAGTGGGCTTAAATCAACTAGAAACTCTCGTTATTTTATGCACTTTAAGTCATATATGTTGTTATGAGATTGGGAAACTACTTGTTATAACCATGCTTGTGTGTTGCCTCTTAAGTGGTCCAACTTATATGTTGTGTGAGTGGACTTGCTCCAATGAAATAAATGTTGATATCTGTAACACCCCACTCCACATTTACCCACTTTCACCTACTTTCTAGGGTAAATATGAGTTGAGATTTACTATGCATGACAAACTTCCAAGATGAAATTATGGTGTCCACTTGTCCAAAACTTACTGTAAACACTCAGAGAAACATGATCACACAACCATCATAGTATCTTTCCTTGGTAATCAGTTTCCCTAAGTCTAGACCACTTCTTGACCCAAATTTAAATCTCAACCACATGCATGTATACCTATGTGCCCATAGGCTTACAACCTCATGTACAACCATCCTCAGTGAGACTATGGTTGAAATTTCCCAGTTCAGACAGTGTGGGCAGGGAATTTGTCCTAAAGATTTATGGCCAACCTTTAGGCGAACTAACTAGAACTATCTAGAACTTTGTCAACAAGACTCTTGAGTCTTCATGCTCTGTTGCCAAGTTTTGGTCTTGCTCATGCTTGCTTGGTACAAGTTAGTCATTTTTACAAACATATTGTCATCAAGATGCCTATATGTTTGGATTCATACTTTGTTCATTATTTCATTAGTTTCACAAGATGTTCATCAAGAAGGCTTGTTTCCCTCTCATACTAGCTACAATAACTCACAGGTTAGCACATGCATCCATATGAAATATCCATATGCATGTCAACCATCAGCGAGACAATAACAAAAGCACATCATATAACAAGAAATATACCATGCTTGTATCATACACTTAACCAAAATGAAGCCATGACAAACGAGTCACGTAATCAACACATTGAACCAAAACTTGTGCTTATTGATCTTCATTAAAGAATGACGCATAATAGCATATGCATAGTACCAATCAAGTCAAGGACTTCCGTGTACCACCCAACCATAGATTGGTTTGAAACAATTTTCTTTTTTTCAACCAATCACCCATGTGCCATTTTCCGAGCCTTAATGCGGGATTACATGGGATAAAACAAAACATAATCAAATGGGGAGTCCAGAGGAAAATCACCTCCATCCTCAAGCCACAATGATTTCACCTAAACCGGTCCATAAATCACCAAAACCAATACAATCTAGGATGCCTCAAAATTTCTTCACTATACCCAGAGGAGTTCTCTTGTCTCCACCCACCTGTCAAGGGCTCACCCAACAAAAACCATCTCCACCCTCAACCCTTGGGATTTCCCTAATAACAACTCAACTACGATCCAAAATCTATCATCAATCCAAAGCTCAACCAAATAAGGAACCCACTACATCATGGCTATCTAGGAAATGACATAAGGCAAGGTTGTACATGATTGTCAATCCGGGAAAATATCCATGCCAATAACAACAAAATGACAATGCATGGACCATACATCCAAAACCCAAAATGAAAATCAAACATGTACACTATTACCTGCAAAATCCTCCTACTAGCTGCTCCTTTTCTCTGTTCTTTGCTCCCCTTGCTTACTGTTGTTCATGTCTTATTCTTGGTTGTCACTTGATCTCCTCTTCTAATGCTTGCTTTCCTTGCTTTTGTCCAAGTCAAGGAATATTTTAAGAAACCCCCTAAATTTATATGTATAATAAATGGGCGAATCCCCGTGATATATAGGAAAAATGGAAAGCAATTTTATCAATAATATAATATGTATATGTAATTTTTTGGGTGAATCTCTCACCAGGTTATATTATCTTGTAAAATCATTTCGAACCTTTCACTGAATTATAAAATCTTGTAAGGTCTTGGCGAATCTTTCACTGAATAAAATTTTTGTGAATCTTTCACTAAGTTATAAAACATTGTGAAGTCTTGGTGACTTTTTTGATAAAGTATAAAACCATATATAATAATAGGAAAGCATATTCATTAAACTGTAATATACTAACTTACATGTTTGGAAAAAAGAAACATAATTTGTTTTTCCTAAGGTGGGTGAATTGTTTCTTTTGAGTTAATTATACTAAACATGCTATTAAACGTGTTTGTATAAGCATGGGATTTGAACATGGGTCTCAATTGTAATTGAATAGAGTTGAAGATGGGTCTCAATCACAAGATATTTTGGAAATTTTACCTCACCCATCATCATACCCAGAACATTTGTGTTTTGGGTAATTCTCCGCAACATTTTCTAAAATAAAATTAAACAAATAATTTTTTACTATGAATATTTAACTCTTCTAAAATGGACTTACACGTTGCACACCTGCTGATAGATACCATTAAAAGTACGCCAAAGTTGGAAAATATTATAAAATGCAGAAAATTTTGATTCGTAATACAACGTCGCATCCATAAAGAATATCTTTAATATTCATCAATAACACCCACATCACTCATTACTAGAAAATGTGAAGGCAAATGGTATATAAATAAATTAGAAAACCGCTAAAAAAAACCCTAATGATGGTCCACTATAATCTTAATTTTGCAGCTTTATAGTTGTTCCCAATTACAAGTACTATATAACACAGTCAAATTAAATAAATTATATCCTAAATATTAGCCAATGATGATGCTAATATGCTTCTTCATTGAGCTTTGAAAAAAGTATGAAGCTGAACTCTACATTATGTTGCCTGGTATACACATGTACCATAATCCGCAACACAAGAAAATGCCAATCAATTCATTATATTGAAGTTCTTGCCAATGGAAATGACATATAATTCTTTACCAATGTAATGAAGCATGGCTTAAAAATGAAATATACCAAGGTAAGATCAATCCCAATGTAGGATCCCATTGAAAGTGAAGTGTTTTTTGTTTTTCAGCTTACAAATTGGAAGGTTCCCTGGTAATTGGCAAAGAATTGAACCTCGACTAGGAAGTACCCTTACCAAGTTAAAATGAAATTTCTCAATGTAAGTGAAGTGCTTGTTGTTTTTTAACTTACAAATTGGATCCCTCTCAGCTCATATTAGATCCATAGTTAAGATGGATCTATGTTGGTTGTATACCATTCTTGCTCGCTGGCACACAGCCTGCAAGTAGCTTTAAACCTTCTCCACTGAGAGTAGAAAGGTTATTGAGCATAGAGGATTATAATACTTCGTGGCCTTTACCAACAAAAAAATTCAATCCAGATTTGTTTTAATTAATTATATCATACTAATTTCTTTCATATGACCGAATAAGCAATCGGAAAATAAAGAAATGCGAAGCTGAAACTCAATTTGAAATATAAAACACTATAGTAATCACATTATTATAATATTTGAATTTTTAGTATATGAGCATGATCTTATAAAAAATACCATGTAATTTGTCCATAAAATGTTACACTTAACACTCGCTCGATGGCAACATGCATCTAATATTAATTTGACCTTATTCAATGCCTGCCTTTTAGGGCCACATTCATTTAATAGATAATACTAATAAAATTAATATAAGTTAACCTTATTCAACTCCTTGGGTTTTAGGGTCACATTCATTCAATAGATAATACCAAGAAAAGTAATATATTATGGGTGCACTTCAAATCTATAACTCATTCCTGCAACATTATGGTTGCAGATAATTGTTCTGCACCATCCACACAAAACACCAATCGTTTAGAACATTACATTTTTCAATTTCTAGTAACCCCATCGAAATGTAGCAGATCCATACACTTGTAGTTGCACCTTACTGAATCTCTAGTAATCTGACATTGATACACCTTGATATTCATATTCATTTGTCCACTCTCCTTTTTCTCATAGAGATTAAAAAATAAAATATCCATTCAATTTGATTTATCATAAATTAGGGAAAGTTAAACAACTCCATCCACCAAACTTTGATTTATTTTGTTATTTGTACAACAACAGTGAGGTAAACCACATACCCTCCCTTTTGAAGATGAAAATTGCATACATTTAATTGGATAAATGCTTGAATGTGAGAATTTGAGATCTTACCAATAGACATGAGGGGACCCGTGGGGCTTGTGAGGCTTTCCGAAATTTGGCCTCTGTATTTATAGAGGTAGTTAATCATTTTCAAAACAAACATGTTGGAAGTGGAACCATTATAGAGACAATAATAATTCACATCAACTACAGTGGTTGTTAAGCCATTATTGTTAAATTTTCCATATTGTGAAGATGTTTCTTTGAAACTATGAAAATGGGCAAGGGAGGTGTGAAAATTGTCAAATTTGATGGGTGACTATGTTTTGAAATTCCAATCTTGCTTCCCTCCTATGCCATTATCTCCAATCATAATTTTCATCTTGAATGTTGCGGAATTTCCATCACTCCATCTAGGCTCACCTTGGAAGTTTGGACTAGACAATCTATTGATCTTGGGATTGAGCTTGATACTATTCATGTTCTTGTTCAAACACAAAAAAATACATATGATGCATAATAATGGGAAACATAAGACAATACATATTTTAGGTGGAAAATTGTGGTATTCTAGAGTTTTATATGTGTTTATTGTGAAATGTTGGATAAAGAAAAGTATGAAGAATGTAGTTCTATTATGGATAGGAATTCCATATGGTCATGCCATTTATGGAAGTAACTCTTTAAATGTATATGATGAATAATCTAAATATCACATACATAGTTATATAATGTAATATGGCCTGATGTATACTTGGGGATTAGGTGGAATACAAAATCATCATATCAATATGGTTAAGAGTCAGATGCTCGATCGTTCTATTGGCCTTGCTTCTTAATCACAATTTAAATGCAATATGAATGACTTGACAGAGTTTGAATGTTATGGTATTATGAGAATAATGAATTTTGGTAATGCTTTAGGCATGTATGTGGACAAGTGCTTAAGAAATTGTCTATGTTGTGGAACTAGAAAACAAATAAAAGCTTTTGATTAACCTTAACATGTTGAATTGTACATATAAGCTTTGAATTCAGAAGTCAAAGTCTATATGTAATAGGAAATGCAAAGGTGCAATGGGATGGGACAATTACATCATACATGGCTTTGAACATATCAAATTGAAGATATGTTAAGGACTATGTTGAATACCATGAATTTGTATGGGTAGGAGTAAGATAATTTTGCTTCAATTTACACTGCTCCACAAACCCATCCAATCATAGCATAATTTCAATCATTTGTTTTTCGAAAATGTGGTTATGAATTAGTTTAAGCATCCAAGGTTTTTTATTTTCCAAGACTTGAGTTTTCCTTTCTCATACTTACACTTTCTTAAGAGGCAGTACCACTGTAGGCGCTGGTGTGGGTGGGATTCTTCTTACAATAGTCATTATGTTTTTCAAACAAAAGGACTAAGATGATAGTCATGCCTACAAGAGGACATCTTTGAGGTAAAAAATATTTGTCAATGTATCATCAATGAGAAATTATGTTTGTTCCAAACAAGGCAACATCATTATCATTGCTACAGTGATATGAAACATAAAGACATATCCTTTAAAAGGGCAAAATGTCAGTTGTTACCATCTCACATACATATGCACGAATTCATTTGTCAAGGAACTTGGATCATTGCTTTATAACTTGGCATCAATAAGATTGTTTACTCTTGGCTCCTTAAGATTCAAAAATAAGAAACATGCTCGGTCAGGACTCAGGAGTTAAGACCTCAAAATAATTCAAAAAAATGAAGCATGCCATGCCAGGATCACTAGAGATGATTCTTTATCGGGATGCTGGTAGGTTCACTGAAATATTCAAACTCAAGCTGACCATTCATCACATGTTCTAAGCGTATCTCTTTTCTAGTTGCTGGTGTAAAAGGAAGTAGCATGGCAGTGCCATACCGGCATGTATTCACTGCACAGGTTTGCAGTGTTTTCCACAGTAGCCACAACCCTAGTATGATTTGATGTACAACAAGATGTTGGGAATAATACTAAGAAGGGAGGGGGGTGGGGGGGGGGGGAGGGTGTGGGAATCTGATCTAGGTGGCTCCAGCGACACACACAGGACAAGGAGGGCTTATGAATGCTCAAAAATCAAAGTGTTTGGATTATCCTTGAACCAGGTTCTTGATAAAGATGTCGTCGTCATGAATGGTTCGTTAATCCGAGTCCGGATGAGGAAGATAGAGGCAGTCAAAGTTGGGTTGACATTTTGCTGACTGGGCAGGCTTAAGGAGGCTGCAATTTGGAAAAAACCCAGCCACCAGATTCTGGGTGAATTTGTGGCTTGTTTAATTTGACTCCTTCAGTCAAATTTTGAAAATTTCGAAAGTGCCTCACTATATATATATATATATAGAATGGGAGGTGGTGGGCCACCACCCCCACCACCCCACATAGTTACCATACACTAATCGTATGCCTTAAATAGTAATACGGGGCTGGCGGGGATTTAACTCGCCCGGCCCACGTGGGCCCGCCCATGAACAAACCAAACAGTAATGCGCCCCAAAAACATCGAACAACGCGCCAGATAATACTGAGGTTATGGAGGCGGGCCGCCCAATGCGGACCCGAGCCCCCCAAAAAAGAAATATATATGCAATTTCGAAACTGTAAAATGCTAAAATAGGAGGGGCGGGGTTTGACCACTCGACCCCTCAACTAATTTCACCTTAAAACAATCCACCTAAACTGAATTGTTGGTTAATCCGCCCATAAGTTTATATAAACCCTCATTTGCACAGTGCGCCTAGGTAGATGGAGGAACCAGGAGTGGGCACGAAAAACGGGGCATAATATTTTTTTATTAATTTTTAATGCAGGTGGAACCATCACTGAGCAAGATTCCAAGGGGGTGAAATTTTCGCAGTGTCCAAATTGGACAATTTTTATTTCGATCTTAAACCTCTCGGAAACACAAACCCAATGGTGCAGTCAATTTCTTGATATGAGCAACTGATTTGTAGAGGACTCAAAGGAGGGAATCTTTAAGGAATCTAGAGGGAATCTAAAAGATTCCTTGAGCCCCAGATTCTCACCTTCTTAGAATTCAGAAATTTGACAGTCGATTTTGCACTATTCGACGCCACAAATCTGATGGTGTGTTCAGATTTTTCATTTGCTCATTCTATTTTTCGGCCACTTTTCTAAGTGGAGTGCAGGTGTTAGCATTCATGTGCGAGCAGTCATTTCCATGCGATTCGAGGCCGTGAGATCGATGGTCTGAACAGCTTCAGCAGCTCGACATCCTCTTCTTCAGATGACCCCTGGGTGTGAGGTATTTGCAGTGTGTTCATGTACTTATTTTGCTATGCATTGTGCTACACAAATCCCTGTTTGATGTTTGATGTGGGATCTTGTTTTCATACTTGTTTTCATGATTCCTGCTTGATGTGATGCGGAATCATCTGTGTGATGTACTTGTTGTCATGATTCGCCATGTTGTGTTTTGAGATCCCTTTGTCGTCATGTTGATGGGAGACTCATGTTGTCGTCATGTATGTTTGCATTGAGATCCCTTTTATGCCATGTTGGGGGGATGTTCATGATCATCATGCATGAGTTTATGTCATACTGATAGGAGTCTTTGTTGACTGAGAGTTCCTGTAGTGGAACATATCTTGGAGCCACTCCTTGTATGATAGTGATGTCACCTCTTATGTGCATCATCACTATTGACAACACTTAATGCAGCAGCCTACACCATCTTGACACCGAGGCCCGGAGATGTAGTCCCTCCTAGATGAACTTTGTTATCAACATCTTATGTTTTCATGTGCTGATGATTGTCATGTTCATCTTCTTTACAACATGCAGATGTATTCATTTATGTTCTTTTAAAAATGCAATTTAACACATCACGAAAGTAAAAGGTCTTGAAAGGGTCCTTCGTCACACCAGACTTGGATCAAAATCAGTATTTACAAATCAATAACTTTTTCATTTCATTAATCAGATTTATATACGCTACTTCAGTGAAGGGAACTCGCGTGTGCACACAAATATTCTTAAGGAAACCAACATATATCCAATGAACTTATGATTCAATTAATTCATCATATGTTGATCTTTAATCAATGCATCAATACTTTATTGAACATTAAATAGTAACCATGTGCAATAATAGTAGAACAAACCATCACACATAAGAAACACACATGAACACAAGATTTAAGGTGGAAACCCAATGAGGGAGAAAAACGACCTATTGTTGTTGTCTTTGTCTTCCTTTCAATATAAAGAATAAGTTGTTTACAATTTTGTACTGGTGCATACTCATACCAGTATGCAGGCACCCACCTGCAAAAATCTACAACCTTCTCTTGTTCTACAGCTTCTACTGGAAGGGAGCTACAACCCCCTAGCCCTTGTACTGGCTCATATGTTTACCAGTGCGTAAGCGTCAGCCTACAGAAGGCTACAACCTTCACTCGTTCTCTAGTTGCTACTGGAAGGGAGCTCCAACCCCCTGATCAAATCACCAGCCACTATTAGCAGGAAGCTTTGACTTCCTCACTGAAGGCTCCAACCCTCAGTAGCCTCCAGGGACCACATTTCATAAATTTTCAGACTGGATACTCTTGGTAGATAACAACACAATATGAAGGTCTCGTTTCATCAAATTTTCACACTGGACCCATTAGTAACATTGAAGCTCAAAATAATCGCCATTGCAATACAACCATCACATACATCTGCATCAACCAATCATTGAAATCCAATCATCAATCTATTATATAACTGAAACCCAATCATCACTTTCTAAATCAACCAATCATTGAAACAATCACTGAAATTATGACACAATGGAATCAGACAATTACTGAACTTCTCACACAACTCAATCAACCATTTACTCAAAACCCAATCAACCGATACATAATCAAAATTCAACCAATCAACCAGAACAATGAGATCAATGTAACCAAAACACAGACCTGAACCCAGAACATTGCATCAATAACCAGAACCAACTGCAACCTTAAAAATCATATGTCAGAATGCATACGCTACTTCAATGAAACCGACGTGCATGTATACACTACTTCCTTTAGCCCAACCTACGTATACCTCTAAAGATACTGAATTATAAAACCTATGAATGATAAACTGCACTTCCCAAAGACATTATGAAGATCTATTGTCATATTACAGATTTCTAAATAGATAGTACCAAAGATCACCCTTTTAACTCAATCAATTAATCAACCAGACTCAATCTCTTTATACAGTCAGTTTTACTTTCAGATCTAGTGAAGACATCATTGACAAACAACAGTAAAACAACAACACTGATAAGATAGATTAGTCATCCCTGAACAACAATATTTTCTTCTGCATACGCTACTTGGAAGTGTCAAACCAACGTGTATACGTGCCTTAACCAAGGCGAACCAACGTATAGATCTGGAAATAAAAACTTATAACTTTGCAGTTATTCCAGACTTCAGATATACCCATATCATAGCATTTAAAGGACAAAACATTTGTTAACACTTAGATCTAACCTATCCATTATCAGATCACATAATGATAAGTCATTATGATCCTGATCCATCATTAGATCTCATCCATCATCGAACATTCAGGTGCATACTCAGTCGAGATCAAGCAAAGCATCAGAAACCCATAACATGCATATTTTATTTTGATCTAACACTTCATAAGATATTCATTCCTTCTCCTCCTAGCCATTTGATCTTCTCCTCCTTATATAGTTTTAGCCTTTCTCAATAGCTTGAACCAAAACAACACTTAGAACCTGTGGTATCCTTAGATGGGATCAAGTAACCGTTATTCCACTCAATATTTCGGGCTAATACCATGGTATGGACCCTTGGTATTCTTTCACCTTAGTTTCCTTAATTTTCCATCCCATCTGTGCTTTTCCTTTTGTGAAAGTTTGTGCATATGTATATGCTCTTTTTGTATAGTGAACCCGCTTGTATACGCTCTTTTTGTAGAGTGAACCCGGACATACAACTCAACATACCTGAAAACATTCTTTTTCCTCAATTACTTGATTCTGATCTGTAGTCATTTGTTCCATCATCCTTTTCTTCTGTACCATTACTCTGTTACCTCTGAATAGACCTGTTATAATGTGATTTTCCATTGTATATTACTTCTGAACTGATACCTTTGAACTGCCTTGCATTTTGTCACATCTGTAAACACAACTACCATGCATTCTATCATATCATGTTTATACTTCTATCAATTCGTTCATTCATCAAAGAACAACTATCACCTCTGATCTGTCCTGTAGATTCATCTACTTACTATATACTTGTTCTACTACAAGTGGGTTGCAATCAAGTACAACACATGCATCATAATGCTAACACAAGCCTTGGGTCTGAAATAAAGGTCATTAAAGCAACAAGTTCAAGAGAATGTGGGATTAAGCAGTGTCAAACATGGTATTTAACCTTCAAGGAGCTCTATATAGACATCTTAGCTTCATTCTAATTGTGATGAGAATCAACCATCAGTGCTTTAGTGGAATGATAACAGTCTGGTGAAGCATGGGGGAGATCATCATCATGTGGGTGTTTTGGGGCATTGATATAATTCGTTGGACCTAAAATAAAATGTCTTGAGGGATAATCCAATTATTTCTAGTACCAAAAAACGAATTTTTTTACCATCTCACCTTAGAATGGCGAGATTGTGGATGTGGAAAATCATGAATCATTACCATGTGCAATTCCTTTACAAAGTAGAGATAGGGAATTTAGCTGAAGATCAAACAGGGACAAAATGAAGGATACTTTTTTTTTTTCAATTCTTGTGATGTTACTGGTGTTAATATTGATGATGTATGCCATTATGTGGACAATAACAATCCTTCTACATCTACCACTATATCCTCTAAAATAGCAACATGAACCACATTGTTAACTAAAAATCTAGCCAAATCATGAATGTTGTCTATGAAAGGAAGCATCTTTGAATGCCCCTTGGTTTGCAACAAGGAAAATAAAAGAAGAAGAGGTCCTAGATATCAGTGACCAAAAATATTTATGTTAAACTGGAACCTATCCATTTGAAAGTAGGATTTCGAGACAGATACCTAGTATTGAAGATATATATAGGATAGGGAATACCTGCTTTCCATAACAGAGGAAGGAAACACTGGATGATGGTGTTGAGTTAGGATCAACTATGTATGTTGAATAGAGCTACACTTTGAGGGCGTGATCTTCATTATTTTTTATAACACTGATCTGATAATGAGATCTTAGACAATTATTAAGGTATTACAAACTCATGTGCATGGATTTGCCTATATTACTTAGTGCAATGGATCGATAAGATTACGAATAATATAGACAAGGAAGCAATTAAAGAAACATAATAGAAAAAACACATAAACACAACAAATTTAATATGGAGTTCACCCAAAACTCCTGGGCTACGTCTCCTGGTCCAGCCTTCAGTGGTGACCTCTCTATTATGTCTTCAAGAGTAGAGTTTTACAAAAGTGAGCTCAATTTGAGTCTCAACACATAGATACAAAACAACAAGAGTTTACTTGAATCCCTTAAGTCTCTCTGAGTACACAAACTTTCTCTCTGTCTCAGCACTGCTTGCCTCCGTCTTCTATCTTCTGTGGCTTTAAAGCAAATCAACGTTGTCTGTTCATTTACCTTTCTCGGGCTTTTTGGCTCCCAGCCTCTATCTGCTCAAATCCCCTTCTGAGCATTAGCAATCATTGCTCAACGCTTTCAGGGATGGTGGCCACCTGTTCTATAATGGAATGGACCATTGATGCCTTTTAAATCCCAAAAATGGCAGTTCTCTGTTTACACATAGAAATACAAGTAAAACTGTGAAAATCCACCAATTTGTCATTTATCGGATTTGAAATACTATAAATTCCACCTAATAACTCCTATCGAGTCCACCTTTATATCGCTTATCGCATCTCCACTGTTGATCTGAGAGATCTTGATCCAAAGGCTGAGGTTCATTTCGGGTGGCTCATGCATACACGAGTTAACCGCCCGAAAAGGGTGGTTTTCTCTCTCCGACACCTAGCCACGTGGCAGCCAGTGTATGGGCTTCGGCGGAGCTCGGCCAAAAGCACTTACCGCCTACGGCCAGCCCGAAATCCCGCTTGTTTCGGATCTCAAAACATATATACCTACATGTATAAACCCTTTCGGTTCCGATTTATCGCTTTATTCGCATTTCTTTCGTTTTTCGTTCATTTAACAAAAATGCGATTTACATTGAAAAAGCCCTTTTACTGGACTTGAAATATTATCAAATTTCACCCATAATCCTGTCAGGTCCGTTTTCATCGCATCAGCACTTTGTTCTTTGTATTTCGTTTATTTAATGAAAACACGAAATACAAAGGAAAACCTTGTTTTCCGAAACTCAAAATATATATGCTTTCATTTAAAATCCTGTCGGGTCCGGCTATCACAGTCGCATGCATCGACCCCACTCCTTCGTGTTGCTTCGATGTGATATTGCGATGTGACTTGTTGCAATCGCATATCGCATAAGCCCCTGGGCCGTTGTAAGCACTCCCTTGTAATATGTCACTGCGATATGGCGGGTTAAACTGGGCCGTCGATCTACGCGCTTGATTGATGGTCCTCGCTGACCCCGCTGATCGATATCGCAACATTTATATGGTCGCCTCCGATAACCTCTGTCTGCCATCACCGATTGTGATATGTCGATCAGATCTGGACTGTTGATCGACCAGATCCGACGGCTCCTGTGCAAAGTTGTTTTAAGCCTCCGATAGGCCTTATTTCATTGTTTTCTTCATGTTTTTGCCTTCCGATAGTGTTATCCTCTATTTCTAAGGGTTCTTCTTTTGTAATAATTTTGATCTTTAGAAGACTTTAGATACTTAGAGGGTTTTATAGGATCCATTTGGATCACGCCTTCCCACTGAAAAAGATTTTGGACCACCAAAAGTTGGTTTTTAAGCATCAATCAAGTGAGGATACAGCTTCCTCACTTGTCCAATCTCTATCCATCTTGCGCTACTTGGTTTTGAACCTTTGAGTCTGATTATGAGGTACTCAACATCTTCTCTGCGCGTAGTTCTCACCTTCCTATCTAGAATTGTATCTTCTTGCAACTCATTGAGATATTTAGGCAACAGATCATCAATAGGAGGAAACTGACTTTGCTCTTCGGGATCTTCAATCAATGAAGGTTCAAACAGTCTCAAGTTTTCTGCATTAACTACTTAATAGATATGCATGTAAGCTGGCAAATCAAGGCGAAAATCCTTTTCACCAATTTTCTCAAGTATCTTGAAAGGTCCATACCTTATTGGCTTTAGCTTCTTACCTTCACCTTGCATTCTGTCTTTGCTGATGTACAACCAGAATTGATCACCAACTTGGAAGCTATGCTCAATTCGATGCTTATCATGCCTTGCCTTGTACTTGGCCTGGCTTCTCTCCAACTGTTCTTGCACTGCCTGGTGAATTTATTGGATTTGTTCAATGAACTTGGTTGCTTTTCCACATTAATGTGTTCATCAATTGCTATGTCTTTACTAAAGACAAAATCCAAGGGAGAACTTGGTGTAAAACCAGAACAAGTCTCAAAAGGAGATCTTTGCGTAGAAGAGTGTTTAGCACGGTTGTAAGCATGTTGCACATAACATAAATGTTCATCCCAAAGCTTGGGATGCTTGCTGCAATAGCCCCTGAGCAACTGGATCACTGTCCTGTTGACCAACTCTATTTGGCCATCTATTTGTGGATGAAATGTTGTGCTCTTCTTCAATCTGGTGTCCATCAACTCCCATAGACTTGACCAAAACTTCCCAACAAATCGAGATCTTTATTAGAAACAATAGAAGTAGGTAACCCAAAATGAACCCATACATGCTGAAAGAACAACTTTGATGTTTGTTCAGCTGTAATCTGCTTGTTACAAGGTATTAAAATACACATTTTGCTGAACTTGTCCACAATAACATATAAATATTTTAGATTGCAGATTACTGTGGTGTGATTTCTGAATGGAGTTCGGATTTTCCACAGTTGTCATCTTTTTGTTGTCGACGTTTCGAGTCTGAAACTAGACTCATCATCAGGACAAATTGTGAGGAGAAAAGAAGGGATTTGGTAGGTATAAATATGAAAATGGCAGGAAGTGAAGACCAATGGCCGACTCCTTTGTTGCTTATTTAAATTAAATTATTTTATTGTTATTTAAGTCCTCTAATTGTTATTCAAATTTTTATATTAATATTAATAGTTTAATATTTTTATTTTATTATTATGCATCATTATTTAAATTATTGTTTATTAAGTAATGATTATGTAATTTCTTTTGTTATATGTTTATGCTTCTTATTTATAAATGATTAAATAAGACTCTATTATATTGTTATGAAGGTATATTTATTATGTCTTTTTATAGATAAATATTTTTAATTATTGATGTTCATACTTATTTGTTAATCTTAGTTCATTAATGTTAGTATTATTCCTATTGCTATTAATATTTAATGTTTTTTAATTATTTAATACTTTATTTGTTCATATTATTATGTGCTATTTAATATTTATTGATAGTTGTTAATGTATATTATTATTTATGTTATAAATTGAGATAATCATTATTGCTCCTATCTATATATATTTATTATTATTATCTATTATAAATGATGTTACTTTTCTATTTGATGTTGATTATGTTATCTCAATTACTAATTAATATTACTATAATTGCTTCTATGCTTTTATATACCCTTATAGTTGTCATTTAATGCTTTTATTGAAATAATAAAATGTTTTTATGTATTATTCTTCATTATTCTATTCTTCATTCTTCTCCTTCCAAGGCGAAATATTTGAACAAACCTCAGGTGTTGCTATGGGATCACCTCTCTCACCAATAGTGGCAAACCTTTTCATGGAAAAATTCGAAAAGAAGGCACTGGATTCATACCCATTAAAACCCAAATCCTGGGTTAGGTTTGTAGATGACACCAGTGTCAATTGGCCTCATGGCGAGGATGAGCTAAACAAGTTCCTGGATCATCTCAATAGCTTGTCTGATGACATCAAATTCACCATGGAAGTTGAAGAAAATAATTGCATTCCTTTCTCAGACATTCTCATCATAAGAAACGAGGATGGTTCCATAGGTCACAAAGTTTTCAGAAAGAAGGCCCATACAGATAACTACCTTCATGCCGATTCTCATCACCACCCCGCCCAAAAAATGGGGGTTCTTCAAACCCTCTTCACCAGAGCCTATAGAATCTCTGATATAAACCATACCGATGAAGAAATTTCTTACCTCAAAAAAGCCTTTACCAACCTAGGGTACAACAATAAAAACATATACAGAGCCATTCAAAAAGCTAAATCAGACAGCAATAGAAAGAAGACAAAAGACACCCCGACCTCCAATACCTTCCTTCCTTACATCCAAGGGGTCACTGACAAGATAGCTAAGATCCTCAATAAGAAAAACATTAAGACAGCTTTCAAGCCCTTGTCCACCATTAAACAAAGAATGAGATCTGTTAAGGACAACCAAGAACAACTTCAGCAAAAAGGAGTGTACATCATCAAGTGTTCTTGTGGGGATCAGTACATAGGAGAAACTGGTAGATCCGTTAAGATTAGACTCAAAGAGCATACTGCAGACATCCGCATCGGAAGAACCCGAACCTCAGCCATAGCTGAGCATGTAGGTAAAACAAATCATCATATCTGCCTTGAAGACACCAAAGTCATTGCCAATGTAGAACACCAATTCAAACGTAAGGATAGAGAAGCCATTGAAATCATTAAGCATCCTAAAAACCTTAATAGGGATGGTGGCATGGAAATTAGCAAAAACTGGAACCCCTTGTTAACCCCCGCCAATAATCTTAATAACATTGTTAAAAATTCTTGACCCTTTCATAATAATAGAATTAAAAATAAACACAGAAAAACCTAAAAAATATTAATAGCAATAGGAATAATTCTAACATTAATGAACTAAGATTAACAAATAAATATTAATATCAATAATTAAATAATTAATTATAAAAGACATAATAAACAAACCTATATAACAATATAAATAGAGTCTCATTTAATCATTTACAAAATATAAGCATAAACATAAAACAAAAGAAATTACATAAACATTATTTAATAAGCAACAATTTAATAATTATCTCCTTAGGATTAATAATTATCTCCTTAGATTCCTAGGAAAGTAAAATTTCAAGGATAAATAGATACCTAATAATTATTATAATAAAAATAATCTGAATAACCATCTAAAAACAAATAAAATCAAATAGAATAATGAAGAATAATACATAAAAACATTTTATTATTTCAATAAAAGCATTAAATGACAACTATAAGGGTATATAAAAGCATAGAAGCAATTATAGTAATATTAATTAGTAATTGAGATAACATAATCAACATCAAATAGAAAAGTAACATCATTTATAATAGATAATAATAATAAATATATATAGATAGGAGCAATAATGATTATCTCAATTTATAACATAAATAATAATATACATTAACAACTATCAATAAATATTAAATAGCACATAATAATATGAACAAAAAAAGTAGTAAAGAATTAAAAAACCTAAATATTAATAGCAATAGGAATAATACTAACATTAATGAACTAAGATTAACAAATAAATATTAATATCAATAATTAAAAATATTAATTTATAAAAAGACATAATAAACAAACCTATATAAAAAATAGAGTCTCATTAATCATTTTATAATATAAGCATAAACATAAAAAACAAAAGAAATACATAAACATTATTTAATAAACAATATTAATAATTATGCATAATAATTTAATAATGATGCATAATAATAAAAATAAAATAAAAACTATTAATTAAATATAAAATTTGTATAAACAATTAGAGGACTTAAATAACAATAATAATAATTAAATTATAAATAAACAAACAAAGAGTCGGCCATTGGTCTTCACTTCCTGCCATTTTCATATTTATACCTACCAAATCTCTTCTTTTCTCCTCACAATTTGTCCTGATGATGAGTCTAGTTTCAGACTCGAAACGTCGACAACAAAAAGATGACAACTGTGGAAAATCCGAACTCCATTCAGAAATCACACCACAGTAATCTGCAATCTAAAACATATAAATAATCATGACTTTTTCTGTAGTTTGGTAATCCCCCAACAAAGTCCATGGAAACACTTTCCCAAGGATGAAAAGGAACTGGAAGTGGAGTGTCCAAGCCTAGTTTTCTATTGTTGAGCTTTCTTTTAGCACACATGGTACACCCTTTAATATATGTAGAAGCTGTTTCATGCATTCTTGGCCAAAAACAGAGTCTTTGCAGCTGTGCAACTGTTTTACTTACCCCAAAATGACCTGATATTAGAGAAGTATGTGCTTCTCGGATTATATTAACTATTTCAGTTTTAGGAATGCATAACTTTCCCAAATGATATAAGAGTTGGTCCGTAACATGATAATGAAATTCTTCTACTTGTTTGCCACGACTTATAGTTGCATATACATCTTTAAAATCTACATCTTGAGCATATTTTTCAATGTAACTTTCATGCAATACTGAACTATGTTTAAGTATAGTAGATGCATTTATGATTGGTCTGGATAACATATCTGCAACCTTATTGTGTATGCCTTTCTTATATCTGATGACAAGATGAAACTGTTGTAGAAACCCCATCCATCTATAGTGTCTTGATTGTTGCAATT
Organism: Pinus taeda; assembly: GCA_000404065.3. Classification (NCBI taxonomy): domain Eukaryota; kingdom Viridiplantae; phylum Streptophyta; class Pinopsida; order Pinales; family Pinaceae; genus Pinus; species Pinus taeda. The sequence continues at coordinate 40,723 of APFE030654338.1, forward strand.
TATTTTGTGAGTGCAAATATTGAAGTGGTTGATGATCTGTATGTATAATTGTTTCTTTGCCCAATAGGTAATGTTTCCACTTTTTCACACTTTGCACTAATGCCTACAATTCTTTATCATATGTGGGATAATTAACTACTGCATAATTAAATGTCTCAGAATGATAACATACGGGTTTACCATGTTGCATCAACATTGCTCCCATGGCATAGTCACTAGCATCTGTTTCAATCTCAAATGGTCTTTGAAGATCTGGCAATGCTAGTACTGGTGTTGTACTAATTTTTTCTTTCAAGGTGTCGAAGGCTTTCTGCTGTTTGCCTCCCCACTAAAACACCTTGTTCAATCCTGTCAAAGCATGTAAGAGAGTTGCAATCAAGGAAAAGTTAGCAATAAACTTTCTCCAATATTGTGTTGCTCCTAGGAAGCTCCTAACTTCTGTAGAAGATTTGGGTTTAGGCCAGTTCACAATGACTTCAACCTTAGAGGGATCTATCTTCAATTCACCACCCCCTACAATGTGACCCAAATAATTTAAAGATGTTTTGCCAAATTCACATTTTGATAACTTAACATAAATATTTTCTCTTTTCAAAACATTTAGAGTCTGCTTTACATGCTTCAAATGTTCTTCCCATGTTTTACTGAAAACAAGAATGTCATCTAAATATACAATTACAAAATCATCAATAAAAGGTGTGAGTACATCATTCGTAACTCTGATGAAAGTGGCAGGAGCATTAGTTAAGCCAAAATGCATAACCAACCATTCGTACAACCCGTGCTTTGTTTTGAAAGTAGTCTTCCATGCATCTTGTTCTGCTACTATGACCTGATGATAGCCTCTACGCAAGTCCAACTTGGAAAAGTAAACAACTTCTTTAAGCTGATCTAATAGATCATCAATGCGAGGAAGAGGATAACGATTCTTGATCATTATTTTATTCAGTGCTCTGTAATCAATGCACATCCTCCACAAACCATCTTTCTTTCTCACCAACACAATTGGAGATCCACATGGTGATGTGCTTGGCCTAATGAACCCTTTATTGAGTAACTTTTGTACCTGCTTCTTGATATCTACATTCTCTAAAGCAGATAACCTATACATTCTGATGTTAGGCAATGGAGCATCTTGCTACAAATGAATATCATGTACTATTTCCCTTTTGGGTGGCATACCTTTAGGTTCTTGAAATAGGATATCATATTTTGAAACAACTTTATCTAAATCAACTTTCTGTTTAGCATCATAGCCTTCAAATACATTGATTTTATCAAGGGTCTTTTCTTTTACAACCATTAGTAAAAATTGCTTGCATGAATTTACAATTCTTTTCATCTGCCCTGAGTTTATGAGAGTGTAGTTATTTTTGAGTTGATGATCTCTTACAATATATTCTATTCCATCTTTTGTGAGTTGATACTTATTTTCAGTTCTATAGAAAATGGCTTTTCTATCATACAAGTAAGGACTTCCTAAAACAATACCACATATATCCAGGGGAACTATATCTAACTCAACCTCATCTACAAAATTTGACCCAATAGCAAACCTAAGTTTACATTGTCTAGTCACTTGTAGCTTTGCTTTGTCACATACCCAACCTAATGGATATGGCTTCTTATGAGGTGTTGTTAGTAAGCCCAACTTCTTCACAATAGTTTTAGAAATCAAGTTTACTTGTGAACCACTATCAAATAAAGTATCAATCTTTTGATGCTTGGAAATAACTCTAATGTGAAAAAGCTCATGCCTTTTCCTCTCATTATCTTCATTATCAATAGATTGTGCAAAATTACTTGTAGATGCTTCAGAATTTTTACCTTTTATACCTGTGGCTGTGACTGTTGTTTCATTACCTGAGTTTGACCCCAAATCTTTCTGAATAGCAGCAACAACCTTCTTCTTCTTACCACCGAACATCTTGGGTTTCAACTCCGGATGCAAGGACCAGTAGTGTTCATCATCATGTCCATCCTTCTTGTAGTGAGTGCATGAAGGTTTGTCTTTCTGTACAATGTTTGTCTTCCTCTCCTTCCATTTTTGAGTTTTCTTTTCCTTGTTCTTGCTTGTAGTGGGTTTTGATGATCCCCCAATCTCTGGGTTCACATTCTTGCCTCTAGCCTCTAGATGTGTAGCCTGAATTGATACCTCATTTATGCTAGTAGGGTTAAACATGAGAATGGTGTGCCTCAAATAGCTATTCATACCACCTATATGCTTCAACAAAGTTCCAGGTGAGCCTAGAAAATTGCCTAGAATTAAAGCTCGTTTTCTAAATTCCTGGGTATAGCTTTGTACACTTTCCCCCTTTAATTGGCGAAGAGTTTGCCAACTCATCATTGCTTGCTGCATATAAGCTAGTGGATAGAATTATTTTTTAATGGAAGAAACAAATTCACTCCAGGCAGAAAGAATTTTACCATGCTTCTTAAAATCAACTTATGTCCTGCCTTCCCACCACACTAGAGCAGTTCCTCCAAGGCGAAGGCTGGTCAACTGAATCTTTCTTTTTTCTGAATCAATGTTCTGCACCTTGCAATATACATCAATCTGTCTAATCCAATGATCTAGCTTTTCTGCATTTAATTCTCCATCATATATTGGCAAATCAAATTTTACATCTAATTTAATCAAAGATGTTGTCTTCATTTTATTTTCAGGGCTAGAAGGAGGTGTTGATAGAGGAGGTTCTTCCGTATTCCCTTTGCCTTATGAATGGCCATCTATAATAGGTTCCTTTGATCCTTTGTCTTGTTTGGAGGTTGAAGTACTTTCACCTTGACCTTTCTTAAATTCTCGATACATCTCTTCCACCATGGCTCTCATGATCATGAAACTGTCCATGAACTGAGAGTCTAATTCCGATGAGACTTGTTCTGCCATTTTCCTCCTAGGATAGACTCTTCCAATTTCTGGGTTAGCCTCAACCAGTTCACCTTCTCCTAGTTTGAGCTTTGACCTAGTTAGCATTCAACAATCCAGCACAAGATTGTCTAACCTTAACAAACCTAAAGCTCTGATACCACTTGATCTGATAATGAGATCTTAGACAATTATTAAGGTATTACATACTCGTGCATGGATTTTCCTATATTTTAGTGCAATGGATCGATAAGATTGCGAATTATATAGACAATGAAGCAGTTAAAGAAACATAATAGACAAAACACATAAACACAACAAGTTTAATATGGAGTTCACCCAAAGCTCCTGGGCTACGTCTCCTGGTCCAACCTCAGTGGTGACCTCTATATTATGTCTTTAAGAGCAAATTTTTACAAAAGTGAGCTCAATTTGAGTCTCAACACACATATACAAAACAATAGGAATTTACTTGAATCCCTCAAGTTTCTCTGAGTACACAGACTCGCTCTCTGTCTCTGTTTTCTCTCTGTCTCAGCACTGCTTGCCTCTGTCTTCTGTCTTCTGTGGCTTTAAAGCCAATCATCATTGTCTGTTCATTTCCCTTTCTCAGGCTTTCTTGCTCCCTGCCTCTATCCGCTCGAATCCCCTTCTGAGTGTTAGCAATCATTGCTAAACACCTTCAGGGATGGTGGCCACCTATTCTGTAACGGAATGGACCATTGATGCCTTTGAAACTCCAAAAATGGTCGTTCTCTGTTTAGACAGAGAAATACATGTAAAACTGTGAAAATCCGCAAATCTGTCGTTTATCATATTTGAAATACTACAAATTCCGCCTTATAACTCCTATCAGCTCTGCCTTTATATCGCTTATCGCATCTCCACCGTTGATCTGAGAGATCTTGATCCAACAGCTGAGGTTCATTTTGGGCAGCTCATGTGTACGGGAGTTAGCCACCCGAAAAGGGTGGTTTTCTCTCTCCGACACCTAGCCATGTGGCAGCCAGTGTACGGGTTTGGGCGAAGCCCCACCAAAACCGCTTACCGCCTACAGCCCACCCGAAATCCTACTTGTTTTGGATCTCAAAACATATATACCTGCATGTATAAACCCTTTCAGGTCCAGTTTATCGCTTTATTCGCATTTCTTTTGTTTTTCGTTCCTTTAACGAAAATGCGATTTACATTGAAAAAGCCCTTTTACCGGACTTGAAATATTATCAAATTTCACCCATAATCTTGTCGGGTTTGTTTTCATCGCATCGGTGCTTTGTTCTTTGTTTTTCATTTATTTAACGAAAACGCGAAATACAAAGGAAAACCCTGTTTTCCAGAACTCAAAATATATATGCTTTCATTTATAATCCTGTCGGGTCCGACTATCACAGTCGCATGCATCGGCCCCGCTCCTTTGTGTTGCTCTGATGTGATATTGCGATGTGACTTGTCGCAGTCGCATATCGCAAAAGCCCCCGGGTCGTTGTAAGCGCTCCCTTGTAATCTACCAATGCGATATGGCGAGTTAACCTGGGCCGTTGATCTGCACGCTTGATCGATGGTCCTTGTTAACCCCGCTGATCGCTATCGCAACATTTATATGGTCGCCTTTGATAACCTACGCCTGCCATCGCCGATTGCAATATACCAATCGAATCTGGACCGTTGATCGACTAGATCTGACGGCTCCTATGCAAAGTTGTTTTAAGCCTCCGATAGGCCTTATTTCACTGTTTTCTTCATGTTTTTGCCTTCCGATAGTGTTATCCACTATTTCTAAGAGTTCTTCTTTTGCGGTAGTTTTGATATTTAGAAGACTTTGGAGACTTAGAGGGTTTTCTAGGATCCATTTGGATCAAATACACAAGGTTGATTATTAATTTATTTATTGATTCATGAATTTGCAACTTCCCGTTGCACTCATAAAGAATATTTTTGATAGTCTCAAAAATAAATTTGACCATACAAAAACCTACGGAAAAATTTCCATTTACATGAAAATGTCATTTTAGGCCAATATTGTTGTGTGGCTCGTGGGAGACCCATGAGTCCTTGCAAGCCTGTCTGAGTCTCTACTGAGATGAGTGTGTTTGACATTTTTTAGAGACCTTTACGCAGGAAAATATACCACCATAAACCGTTTATGTTCATTAGTGGTGTTGTGTTATGGAATAATAAGAAACAATCAGTTACAATAGTTTCTAGTGTTGAAGCAGGGTATGCTTTAAATAATACCATTAATAATGAAACTTTACAAAAATATCTATCATCTATTGGGGAATTTTGGAAAACTATATTTGGAGTTGACAGAGGGTGTTTTGGCTTAAGCATTGTATAGGTACAATTAGTTTTACAATTTGAGATGCACATAAATATGTTCAAATCACACAGAAAAAACCTTGTCTTATGTTGGAAATAAGGTACAACAATTTCCTTGGGTCTTATGATATTCATGTTAAAATTTAATCCTTTGTAGAGACATTCAATATTTATTAGTCTCCACTCTGAAAGATATAATTCTCTTTTCCTTCTCACATTCTGAATGAAGTCTCTGAAGAGTTATGACACTCATGCTCAAACGCTTCTTGATTTTTCTTTTGAAGTGTCGAACACAATGAAGAACAACCTGTTTTCCTTTACCTCAAATTTACCACCATGAACATTTAAGAATGGAGATGTCAAAGGTGCCTCCACCTAAGTTAAAAACCATGATTGCCTTGTTTTTATTGGAAGAATAAACATCTATGTGAAATCCATAGGCTATACTTGTAGTTGTGAGTTCGTTAATAATTTTCATTACACGAAGACCAACAACTTTTGTCACATCTTTGGTAGACCTCCTCTGGAAAATGTTAAAATAGGCAGGCACAGTGAACCCCACATTTTTCACATCACAACCCAGGAAAACTTCAACTATCTTTTTTAGTTTCATTAAGACATATCCTCAGTTGTAAACTATTTAATCTCACCTTTGTACTCCACTTGGAAAGTTGGATGATGGGTTGACCATTGTTTCCTGTAGCAACAATGAAGGGGCAGTGTATTGTGTCACTCTACACACAAGGATCATTGTATCACCCTTAGATGAGTCTTTTGGAAATGAAGACGAAGTTTTGGGGATTAGTTGACACCTAATTTTTGGTTGAAACTCCAACAATACTTATAATGGGGTGAAAGAAAACATGGAAGGAGTGGTTATGTTTCCCTTATTATCATTAAAAATAATTTCAATTTTGTCATGTTACCACACTGTTACCCATGAGTAAGATGTTCCCTTATTAAGGACAATGGCCCACATTGCCTTAAGGAATTTTGGAGAGGCATGTTCCAACTAGCCTCTAGTGGACCCACAACCTCCATTGTGGCCTAAAGACTTTTCCTTAAATGCCTAGACATATTATTGATTGCACTAATTTATGAAACCATGGCTTTTGGTATAGATTGCCTAGCCAAGATAACAACAATTTCAACTCTATCAGTTTTCATCTCAAGTTGGTGAACTACATTTTTGTGATCAAGATTTATTATAAGGACAGACAAGAGATAATCATCATTTCCTGTGTTCTACATTAAGAAGCACTGTAGAATTCCAAGATGAAAAGACTATGGCCTAAAATGATCCTGCCAAAGATAAGGGACAAAGAAAAGAAAACTCAAGCTGGCAACAATGTACATTAATCAAAACCCCAATAGATGAGTGGTATCTTCCATGAAGAAGCATTTTGCAAGCTCAAATCATTCCCATTATTGTATTTCAATTAGCTTCAGTCAAATCGATGAAAGCAATATACAACCAAGAGAATTTCACTTATAGTGAAAATAGCCATAAAGTTTTTCCCGGTGCCCAAAAACCTCATTTTACCATAATTTCCAGCAAGCTATTGAGCATCAATTCCATTTGCTAAGTAAGCCCACAAATGCCATTATTGCCATGGTTCTGAGTGTAGTGGTTTACTACCCAAATTCCACCAGCAATCTTGGTTCTACAAACCTAGTTTGGAGTAGTATTCTTTTCACAAATTCATCATGCATCTCTTATCTCAAAGTGTAATATGATTTCAACCATCAAAAGAATACAAAGAAAAATAGGAAAAATGGTGAGCGAACTCGCTTAATGATTTCTTTTCACAAGGCATGCTAAAAATGGATCAAAATCAACCAACCAAGGCCTGGATTTTGCTTTACCATTTCAGTGAATTTACATAGTTAGCGAGAAGTGAAAATCATGCCCATAAAATCAGAGTATGTAACCCCAATGTAGATTCATTGGAAGCATAAAACGTAGAGAGACATACACTTACAGAGTTGGATTTATCCTTCTTGCACTATTCACATTACTCTTGCCATAAATACTATGATGCACAAGGAGATACATAGCTTGGTAACAACATTTGTATTCAACATGATTTTCCCACCGAATTTCATGAAGCATCTTTGGGCATTACCCTGCCTAAGAAAATGAATTTAACTAGAATACCAACACATACACCCATAGTGTCATTTTTGGCATCTCACAGTCTCTATTCATGCTTCCTCATAAATCATATTAGAATAGACATTCATGGCAATGTTATAACAAAGCAATATTCATGTCATTCATGGAGACTCCAATTTATGAACGTAAAATATTCGATAAATAAAACCATACTTCATTACTTGAGAGAAAAGATAGTTTATTCATCAACACATAAAAATAATTCCAGAATAGAAAGAACACCACTTATCTTATAAACAAGTTGGTTATGACATGTCATGAAGAACATAAACAAACAATCCATTACGATGAATGCCTAGACAGATCATCGATTGCACTAATTTTTGAAACCATGGCTTTTGGTCTAGATTGGCTAGCCAAGATAACAATAACTTCAACTCTATCATTTTTCATTTGAGGTTGGTGTACTACATTTTTGTGATCAAGATTTATGATGAGGACAGACAAGAGACAATCATCATTTCCTGTGTTCTGCATTAAGTATGACATGTCTCGAAGAATAGAAACAAACAATCCATTGTGATAAATGCCTAGACAAATAATTGATTGCACTAATTTCTGAAACCATGGCTTTTGGTCAAGATTGCCTAGCCAAGATAACAACAATTCCAACTCTATCAGTTTTCATCTGAGGTTGGTGCACTAAATTTTTGTGATCAAGATTTATGATGAGGACAAAAAAGGGACAATCATCATTTCCTGTGTTATTCCTTAAGAAGGACTATAGAATTACAAGATGAAAAGACTATGGCCTAAAATATGCACACCAAAGATAATGGACCAAGAAAAGAAAACCGAAGTTGGCAACAATGTACTGTTAAGCCTAAAAAATTACTCTTTCCCTAGCAACTCTTCTCATTCCTTTTCTTTGTTTGTCCATAAGAAAGATGCATTCTCATCACCAATGACCGATATATATTGTCTTTAGGAGGAAATTTAGTGATTTACATGTTATGCTTTTATGTTTTGCTGTTTGAATAAATTTTTGTATATTAGCTACAAAACACAACCTATTCTGCAGCTAATCGGCTGTTCCGCAGCTACCTTCATGCTCTAACAGGTTCCAAGTGTCAGAAGGAGAAACTAGCCACATGGGTAGCATGGAAATCATCATGACATGGACCCTGTCCTATTCATTCAGCCCAAGTCAACAAAGAAGATGACATAAGACTATGGTCAATGGATAAGTCAAACACAAAGAGACCGAAGGTAACATGACTCTGTTTTGTGGTTAATTAATACATTTCATAGTGATGGGAAGCATTATAAGGAGCAACTACCTGTACCTACGAACTCCAACAACCACATGTACAAATGAATCCAACAACCACCATGTCTTGGATTTATGTCTCCATCAGTTGAGGAATAAATTCCGTATATCTGTCTTCTACATGTTTGGCTGTAGCATGCTTTTCTCCACAAACAATTATATGATTTTTCTTATAAATACATGTGTAAAGGACCGAATAAGTTAGTAGTAGTAGTACTATTTTTATTGTGAAATTTCTGGGCATTTTGTGTCTCTGTTTTAATATGAGAAGACCGTATGTTCTTATGAAAATCTGAAGAAGTTTTCTTGGAGTTGATTGAGAAAGCGTAGACTAATCAGTTGCAGAGAGCCCCTGCACTGAAGAAGGTTTCATTTCATTTTATTTTTCTTCTTCTTGTTAACTGGAAATTCATGATTTTCTTTCACAGTGTTTATAATCATTTTCTTACTAACAATGTTTATAATGCAATTTCCATCATTTTCTTATTAACAATGTTTATAATTTAGAGCAGTTTCCATTAGCTTAATCTCTTTTTAGTTTGTATCAGTAGTTTAGAAGATAGAACATGGTGTAATCTTGTTTCTTCAATTAAAAACTAACCTTGTTTTAGGATGAGAGTAGAATTGAAGAATGATAAGGATACATTGTTGGATAGTTCACTTCATTCACTATTTTGCTAGATTAAATTCTTAATTAAACTGATCAGTGTCATTTACTGTCTTTTCCATTTCATTTTTAGTTTACTGACTCATGGTGTTAATTAATGTTTATGGAAAACCCTTCAAGTTGATAATTCATCCTTAACTAAGTGGTTGAACATCTCATCTGTGCAATGAGTTATTTCTGCATCTCTGTATTTGCTTTCTCTTAGATTAAAGAAATACAAAATTACTCAAATGTCATCCCAGGAGACTTTCTCCCAAAATTGAGAGGCAAAGTAACCAAGTATTTCATTTAATTTTATTTTTGTAATTAGTTAGACATCAATTGCAAATTTCACTTTCAGTTTTAATTCATGACTTGGACATAATGGTAAAATAAGAATAGAAACTTTGTTTTAATTTCTTTCTTAGCTTTTCTTCCAAATCTTTCTTAGCTCCGTTTTCATTTCTTTCTTAGCTCTGTTTTCATTTTTAGATTTTGAGAAGTCTTTACGAAAGTTAGATTTAGTTTTGATAATTTACATTGTAAATCATTAGGAATTAAAAGACCAAAACCCCCCCAAAACAACATAAAACATAAAAACAACGAAGTAAGAAGGGTTAGCTAGCACAAACAGTTGACTACACTTCATCAGTTTATGATACCCAGATTGATAATTTATGTAGAGAAATTTAGGACACTAAATTGACCAAACATTTTGGCAGCGTTGCCGAGGAAGTGTAACTAGGTAGCCTTATCTCTTACATTAAAAAAAATGATATGCATAGAGAAAGAGACTCTAGGGGTAGATTTATAGCAAGGGGCAGTAGTTCAATTCCTACAACACCACCTACTCCACCAAGAATAAGGAAAGATACACCCCATCCCAAACTCATACTCCCAGCCATAGAACACCTGAAATTCCAAAGGCATAAATTCAATCAAAAGAATCTCCTACTTCACCTACCAAGTCAGTCCTAGAGGAGAAAAATTTTGAATCTCCAACAACAGGAATAGCCTTTTTCACCTCCACAGGCGAGCACATTTTAGTTGAAGAATTAGGAATACCTGGTGAGGAAGAAGAAGTAGAACCTCTCTCCCATATCCCATTAATAGAAGAACCAAAGGAGGAGAAGGTAACCTTGTAGGTTGAACCTTATACTGACTCCGAGGAAACTATAATGGTAGAAGAAGGAGACGATGGGGAATTCAATCTATTTGGAGGGGGTAGAGGAAAAAATGGAGGAGGTAGAGGAAATAATGGAGGAGGTAGAGGAAATAGGGAAATAGATAATTCTTTTGGATTCCCTATAATGGATGAGGAAACAAATGCCACAATGAAAAATATATCACCTTTTGTCCTCCCAAGCTTCCATGGGTTAAAAAGTGAGTATCCTGAAACATTCTTATTTGAGTTTGAAATCTTGTGCACAACCTATGACTATCTAGAAGACTCAAAAACTCAAATTGTTTCCTTCAACACTAAAAGGAGCTGCTTTGAAGTGGTTCATGGGGTTAGTCACTCAGTCCACTAGAACATGGAATGACATGAAAAAAATGTTTTTGGATAGGTACTTGGATTATTGCATGCCTACCAATCGCAAAGATGAAGTGTTCAAAATGATGCAAAGAGAGGATGAAAACTTGGAGGATTTGATTAAGAGATTCAACTATAATTTGAAAAGAGAAAAAATGTGCAATTTAGATGAAGATACCTTGAAAGCTCTTTTATTAAAAGCCATTAGAGATGAGTGGATAGATATCCTTAACATGATGGGGAAGAGAGAGATCTCTCAACGTCCATTAAATGATATAGGAGAATTATGTGTTCATCTCTCAAGAGGGAAATCTAAAACTGGGAAAGGTCCAAAAGATCCTTCTCTTGTTAGAGTAAACAAATATGCAACTGGATCTGTAAGTAGAGCAGAAATTGGTAATATGCTTGATGAATTTAAAACTGACATTCTAGGGAGTCTTAGTGAGCAAATAAACACCCTTAAATTACCGAACAAGCAGAAAACCGAGGTTGATGCTTTAGCCATTTTTTGTCAAAAATGCAGAAAAAAAAACATGCTCTAAGAGGATGCCCTTTAGATGCAAAAGTTGTAGAAAACTGTATGATTTTCTCATAAAGCCATGAGACCAAGGTTTGTCCTTCAATTCTAGGTCTTAAGGCTATCTTTCAAGAGGAAATAGTCCCAAATTCTGCAGAACCTCTTTGTTTTGTTGCTAGAAGACCTTGGCAGGGGCCCCAAAATCAAGGATTTAACAATCAAATGTATCTTCAGCCCCCACCAAATTGGAATTCTTGGCAGCAACCTTGGCCTCAACCTCGACATCAATCTCAATCTCAACCGTGGGCACAAGGAGTACAAAATCCTTATGGGATATTTTCTCAATATTATCAATATCCTCCATCATATCAAAATTATCCTCCCCCACACATTCAACAACAAAATTAGCAGCCACAACTTCAAAATCAGAACCCTCAACTTTCATTACCATTTCCACAACAAAACCAAAATCCTCAACCCTTATTGCCATTTTAGCGAAAACCAAATCAGCTACCCGCCCAACCATTACCAAACCCCAAAAATAAAAACCCTCAGAATGCTTACATGGTAGAAGGAAACAATTTCCAACTTATATGATTACTCCTCTAGATCTTAATGATGTTCAACTGAGATCTGGTAGGATATTAGAAAAGGAAAGACCTTCTGTAGTTATTTAGGAACAAGATAGTTATGAGGAAGATTCTCTAAAGGTCAATAAAGGTTTTTAGGGAACATCTCTCCAAAACAAAAACATTAAAAAAGAAAAACAAAAAGAATTAGTGAACACAACTCCTATTAATGAGCAACCGACATCTACTTCTACACCTTCTTTTCCTAAAAGATTACAAATTGATAGAGGAATAGAAAAGCAGATTATGTTGCCCAATTATGATTTTCTAGATGAATTGAAGAATGTCTGTATCAAAATCCCTTTGCTACAAGCCATTAAAGAAATTCCAATTCTAGCCAAAAAAATAAAGGAGTTGAGCATAAAGAAACGAGGAAGAAAAACAAAGGAAATAGAAAGAATTCACCTGGTAGGAAAAATCGCAGACATAATGATAGGAAAAATTGCCACACAAAAATATGTGGATCCACGAAGTCAAAATTGTGAAAACACATATCAATGGAGTTGAAATTCCAAATACATTGATTGACTTAGGGGCAACAATAAACATCATGAACAAACAAACTATGGAGCAGCTCAAGCTTCCTAATCTTCTCTACACACCTACCTTACTGCAACTAGCAGATAGATCAGTAATCAAACCAGATGGAGTGTTAGAAGATATTTCAGTATCCTTAGACTCTTGGGAATACCCTGTTGATTTCATGATCTTAACTCCCAAGAATAATCTAGGAGGACATCCACTCATATTAGGAAGACCTTGGCTAGCCACAGCTGATGCTTTTATTAGCTGTAAATCTAGTGACATGTATATTTCTGATGGTAATTCAAAATTACTTTATAACCTCCAGCAAAAGTAATCACAGAAATAGATGACAAAGAATGGATTGATGATGAAGATGATATTCAGCCTCTCTTTACTATTTCATATATTAGTGAAGATAGTCAGATTTTAAAAATATTAGAAAATTTTGAATCATCTTCAGAATAAGACCATGAGCAATTTCAAGAAAAATCTAATGTTGAATATTTGTCATCTAAGAAGATGTCTCTCTATTCTATGGAAGAGTTTGGTAGCTCTACAATTGAATTTTTCCAGGTAGGACATTGAACATAAACAAAAACTTGGAGAAACTACAACAAGAAGAGCTAATCAAAACATTACAAAAACATTTTGCTGCATTTGCATGGGAATACACCGACATGAAAGGCATTAATCCTAAGACTTGTATCCATCACATCTACATTGAGGAAAATTGTAGACCTATCAGACAACCTTAGAAAAGGATGAACCCAAATCTTAAGGAGATTGTGAAAGAAGAGCTCCAAAAATGATTGAATGTAAACTTCATTTACCCAATTTCAGATAGCCAATGGGTTTCTCCTTTGGTAATTATGCCTAAAAAGAATGGTAAATGGAGGGTGTGCATTGATTATCGAGAACTGAATAAAGCAACCCTTAAAAATCGTTTCCCTTTGCCTTTTATAGATCAAGTGTTAGATACATTAGCAGGTAAGAAGTATTTCTCATTCTTGGATGGTTTTAGTGCTTACAATCAAATTCAGGTAGCACCTGAAGATGAGGATAAAACCACATTTACTTGTCCATGGGGAACTTATGCCTACCGAGTACTTCCTTTTGGGTTATGTAATGCACCTGCAACATTCCAAAGAGCATTATTAGGGATTTTTTCTGATCTAATACATGATTGTGTAGAGGTATATATGGATGATTTTACAGTCTATGGGAATACATTTGAAGAAGCTTTGAAAAATTTGGAAAAAGTTCTTAAAAGATGTAAAGAAACAAACCTTTCACTAAGCCATGAAAAATGTTTTATGATATTTACAAAAGGTATTGTTTTAAGACATCACATTTTAGGAGATGGGATTAAAGTTGACAAATCCAAAGTTGAAGTCATCTCTAAATTATCAATTCCAAATTGCCAAAAGGATGTTAGAAGTTTTCTAGGATTTACAGGATACTATAGAAGGTTTATAGAAAATTTCACTAAAATAACATCCCCACTCTTCAAATTGCTTACCAAAGATTGTGAATTCAATTGGAATTCTGATTGCCAATTGGCATTTGAAACCTTAAAAACAAAAATTTCTGAAGCACCCATTTTAAGAGGTCCAAATTGGAAACTCCCTTTCCATATTTGAACAGATGCTTCAGATACAACTCTAGGAGTTGTATTGGGACAAAAAGATTTGATTCCTTATCCATTTACTATACAAGTAAGAATTTGACTCCCATTGAGTTAAATTATACTATGACTGAAAATGAATTTTTAGCTATTGTTCATGCAATTAACAAGTTCAGACACTATATAACAGACTATGAAACCTTTTTTCATACAGATCACTTTGCAATTAGATATTTAATGAATAAACCTATTACTAATGACAGAGTTACAAGATGGATTTTACTTTTGCAAGAATTCAAGATTACTGTGCTAGATAGACCTGGAAAACAAAACACAGTTGCTGTTTTCTTGTCCAGGATTTAGAATATCAAAGAAGATTCTCTGGTTGAAGATAAGTTTCCTGATGAATATCTTTTTACAGTAACTACTCAAACTCCTTGGTTTGCAGATATTGCTAACTATTTGGTCATAGGAAAGTTACCTTCACATTTGTTTCCTAGAGAGAAAAGAAAAACTATTCAGGAAAGTGAAAGATATTCATGGATCACTAACAAATTGTATAAAACAGGCCTAGATCTTATGATCAGAAGGTGTGTCGGGGAAGATGAAATGCCCGAGATTCTTAAGGCATGTCATGATGAGCCGTGTGGTGGACACTTTTCTAACAAGAGGATAGACTATAAAATCCTTTGTTTAGGATATTATTGGACATCCATCTTCAAAGATGCTAAAGAATATTTCAGGAAATATCACAGCTGCCAAAGGGTAGGGAAACTTGCTCCCTCAAATGAAATGCCATTACAAATTCAGGCAATCATCAAACCTTTTGAAAAGTGGGCCTTAGATTTTATTGGGCCAATTAATCCTCCATCTAAGCAGAAGAAGTATATATTAGTATGCACTGATTATGTCACTAAATGGGTAGAAACCAAAGCATTACTTTTTGCTAACGAAAAATCTATAGTTAATTTTCTTTTTGAGGACATATTCACTCATTTTGGTGTTCCAAGAGAAATTGTGACAGATCAGGGATCTCAATTTACATCTAACATGGTGGAAGGGCTTGTGGAAGAATATAAGATCAAACATAGGAAATCTACTCCCTACCATCCACAAGCAAATGGTCAAGTGGAATCTACAAATAAAGTGATTGAAAGAATTCTCACCAAGGCTGTGCATCTACATAGAAGTGATTGAGCAGGAAGACTTCCTGAAGGGTTATGGGCCTACAAAACTACATGGAGGAACACAACGTGACATACACCCTATGAACTTGTTTATGGGAAACAAGTCTTGTTCCCTATAGAGTTCCAAATCAGAACTTTCAAGATGGCAGTCCAACTGGGACTAGATTTATCAGAGGCACAAAAGCATAGGCTGGAGCAATTAAATGAACTTGATGAAATCAGGCAAGGGGCAATTCAAAGGACTAGTATAGTCCAACAACAGAGGGCTAAATGGCATGACAAACATATCAAGGGAAAGAGATTTCAAGTGGGAGATTGGGCGCTATTGTTTGATTCAAAGTTTAAAGATTTTCAAGGGAAGTTTCAAACTCATTGGCTTGGGCCATATGAGATTGAAAAAGTCTTTAGTAATGGAGCAGTGAGGATAAGAACAATAGACGAAAGTAAAACTCCTCTTCTTGTGAATGGTCATAGATTAACGATATATCAGAAACCAATTTCAAAAGAGGAGTTCATTAAGATTCTCCAAGACAATTATGAAATGAAGCTAGTGAAGAAGAATTCTTCTTCTCCACTAACTTAGTCTTTATTTTCCCTAAAAAAAAAGAGAAAAAAAACAAATAAAAAAAATTAAATTGTATAAGGTTGAAAACCAATCATTGATTTGCATACTTATACAGAAAATACAGGGTGAAAATCAGAGATTTCTGACACCCTGTATTTTCCATTTTCTTTCTGTAATAATTAGTGACAAAAAGCTACAATCACTCTGTAGTTTAGATTCTGCAAATTCATCATCTCATCTCACCTCACTCCGTTTTATTTTTGCAGTTTCACTTCATCTTATTGTCATATTTCATCAATAAATTTTTCAATTTTTCCTTTTACAGTTTTCATTCCATCTTCATTTCATTTATCATCTTGTCTTACATCTCATTTCATTTCACTTACATCGCCACTTCCATTTCATTCATGATCCATAAGCCATATTCCACTTTCTGTTTCACTTTCTGCTGCTGATTTTGTTCTGCAGCTACACTTTGTTTATCAGTTCAGGCACAAGGGTACAAATCATAATACAATCATGTATGCAGGGAATCAAAGAAAAAAAATAAAAAATTTGAAGACCAACCATGCTCAAGGTACATGTGGATCAACATCAAAAAAATTAGCAAGAGAAAGGTAAAGGTTCCAAAGGTAAATGCAAAAATTTATTTCAAAAAGCAATTTGAAAACATAAGTTTGTATAGTATGTATAATCACATGTCTCCTTAATCAACCATCATTTGATTTGACCACCACTATGTCTCTGCCATATCTTCCATCTTTAATGACAAACGGTCTCAATGATTCTTTCATAACAAATCTCCGCTTCAAACTCCATAACTTGTACTCAAATGGTCCTCCACAACTCCACCTGTTAACAGTCAAGATGATGATGTGAGCTACCTATCTACGACTCTCTAAACCCTTACTGTCTATTTATTACATGCAAACTCTTAAGTTTATCTCTCATATTCACGCAATCTTTTCATATACACAGTCTTTCCATTTTCTATATACACAGTCATTCCATTTTTCATATACACATAGTCTTTCCATTTTTCATATACACACAGTCTTTCCATTTTCATATATAAGCAGTCATTCCATTTCCATACACACAGTCATTCTATTTCTTAAATAGAACTCGTTTTATAGACAATGAAAGTAATTTTGAAGGTTAACTGAAAGCAGGGGATATGGGGCTTATTGTCAGGACAGAGCCCGTAGGGGTAAAGTATGTCGAGGGGTATCCACAGCTTAAAGGGGTGCTATAGAAGGCCAGATGGTTAAATTTTATTAAGAAATTTGACGGCTACCACAAGGAAATTACCAAGTCTTTTGCAAGTTCATTTGATGGCACAAAAGTGGAGATAGGAGATATAAAATTTGCAGTCACAAAATCCTTCATAGCAAAAGAAACATAGTTGCCAAGACAAGGAGAAAGATGGTTTAAAAACAAGGAATTTCATGGTGAATCTTGGAAAGTGATCCTTAGAAACTCAGGTATGGATGTTATAGTATTTAGGAAGGGAATTCCTATTTCAGAACTCAAGAACAAATGGGGTAATATGCTGTTAATATTGCAAAAATTCATTACATGTGAAGGAAGATTTGGGTTTATGTATGTTTACCATATACGCTTATTAATGATTTTTTAGAAAATGGAACTATCAACCTTCCCTTCTTCCTTTTAAACAGTCTGAGAAGGATGGCTACAAATTTCCAAAAGAAAATTGAATCCATAGAAACAACTATGTATCATCATGGATTAGTGAAAATACTAGTTGAATTCCATTTTAAAAGTGTAGGGGATACATGGGCAGATTTCTTGGTAAGAAATTTTTTCCAGGATGCTCCAGAGTCACCTGAGGAGAGTCAGGTTAAGAAAAGTAGGAGGAGAAAGATCAACATTAACATTCAAACCTCCTCACAAAAGAATGATGCAGAGACAGCTTCTAAACCAGAGGTTAGAACGCAGAATAAACATAAAGGAAAGATGAAAGAGAGAGCTAAAGAAATCAATGAAGACATTCCTGAACCTTCATCACCACAAGAATATGAACAGTTACTCTCCAAAAGAATGAACAAGATTAAGGAGCAAATCAAGAAAAAGAAGGAGACAGGGAAGAGGAAGAAGGACACAAGAGAAGAAACCATAAGCTTTTCAAACCTGAGAAGGAGCTCTAGGCTCTGAGATAAGGTGAAGAAGGTAACATCAAAAGAAGACCAGTTCATAAACTTAGAGGAAGAAACCCCAGTTCAATCTCCTGACAGTATTCCACCTGAACACATTCCACAAAACTCTCCTTCACAGAATTTTGAAGGCAGCCAAAGCAGAGCTTCTCCTGGCATAGATCCAGTACAACAAAAAATCTATGACTACATAGAGTCATTAGAGAGAAAGGACACCTCAATGGATCTAGGATCCTCAACCAATCTAAAGCAGCCTGTCAATCCACAAGAACCTCTAACTAGCTCTCTCAAACAAGAAATCTTTGAGTTAGAGATTTTGAACAGGCACATTCAAAAAGAAAATGAAACCTTGAGGGAATAAAACAAGCTGGATAGAGCCATTCATGACAACACAATGTTGCACCTAGGATTATGGTACAAGAAAAAAAGGAAGCTGAAGAGGAAAAATAGGAAGTTGAGCAGAACACTTATGAACCTCAAATATAGGCTTCTTATGAAGAAGCCCAGGATGGCAGTTAGTGCAAGGAGAAGTAAGAAAAGGAATTTGGATGTGCTGGCAGAAGTGTCAGAACAGATGCAATAAGAGAAAGAAGTTCACATTTTTGAAAATTGCATGGGGACATGCAATGATTTTGAAGTGGGGGTATGTTGAGCCTCAAAATTACTCTTTCCCTAGCAACTCCTCTCATTCCCTTTCTTTGTTTTTCCATAAGAAAGATGCATTCTCATCAACAATAACCGGTATACACTATCTTGAGGAGGAAATTTAGTGATTTACATGTTATTCTTTTATGTTTTACTGTTTGAATAAATTTTTGTATATTAGGTACGTAACGCAGCCTATTCTGTAACTAATCGGTTGTTCCACAACTACCTTCATGCTCTAACAGGTTCCACGTGTCAAAAGGAGAAACTAGCCACATGGGCAGCTTGGAAATCATCATGACATGAACCCTGTCTTATTCATTTAGCCCAGGTCAACAAAGAAGATGGCATAAGACTACGATCAATGAATAAGTCAAACACAATGAGACTGAAGGTAATAGGACTCTGTTTCATGGTTAATTAATGCATTTCACAGTGACGGGAAGCGTTATCCAAAGCAACTACCTGTACCTACAGACTCCAACAACCACCTGTACAAACGAATCCAACAACCACCATGTCTTGGATTTATGTCTCCAACAGCCGATGAAGAAATTCCGCATATCTATCTTCTACGTGTTTGGCTGTAGCATGCTTTTCACCACAAACAGTTATATGATTTTTCTTATAAATACCTGTGTAAAGGACCGAAGAAGTTAGTAGTAATAGTAATAGTTTTATTGTGAAATCGAAGTTTTAGACTCTGTAATTTCTGGGCATTTTGTGACCGCATGTTTTTATGAACATCTGAAGGAGTTTTCTTGGAGTTGATTGAGCAAGCGTAGCCTAATCAGTTGTAGAGGGCCCCTGCACTGAAGAAGGTTTCATTTCATTTCATTTCATTTCATTTCATTTCATTTTTTTTCTTCTTATTAACTGTAAATTCATCATTTTCTTTCTAAAACAGTGTTTATAATCATTTTCTTACTAACAATGTTTATAATGCAATTTCCATCATTTTCTTATTAACAATGTTTATAATTTAGATTAGTTTCCATTAGCTTGATCTCTTTTTAGTTTTTATCAGTAATTTAGAAGATAGAACTCAATGGTGTAATCTTGTTTCTTCAAATTAAAAACTATCCTTGTTTCAATATGAGAGTAGGATTGAAGAATGATAAGGATACACTGTTGGATAGTTACTTCATTCACTATTTTTCTAGTTTAAATTCTCAATTAAACTGATCAGTGTCATTCATTGTCTTTTCCATTTCATTTTTAGTTTACTGACTCATGGTGTTAATGAATGTTTATGGAAAACCCTTCAAGTTGATAATTCATCCTTAACTAAGTGGTTGAACATTTCATCTATGCAATGGGTTATTTCTGCATCTCTGTATTTGCTTTCTCTTAGATTAATGAAGTACAAAATTACTCAAATGTCATCCCAAGGAGACTTTCTCCCAAAATTGAGAGGCAGAGTAACCCAATATTTCATTTAGTTTTACTTTTGTAATTAGTCAGACATCAATTGAAAATTTCACTTTCAGTTTTAATTCATGATTGGAAATAATGGTAAAATAAGAATATAAACTTTGTTTTCATTTCTTTCTTAGCTTTGCTTCCAAATCTTTCTTAGCTATGTTTTCATTTCTTTCTTACCTTTGTTTTCATTTTTAGATTTTGAGCAGTCTTTATGAAAGTTAGATTTAGTTATGATCATTTACATTGTAAATCATTAGGAATTAAAAGACCAAAACCCCCCCAAAACAACATAAAACATAAAAACAACGAAGTAAGAAGGGTTAGCTAGCATAAACAGTGCACTACACTTCATCAGTTTACGATACTCGGATTGATAATTTATGTAGAGAAATTTAGGACACTAAATTGACCAAACATACATTGAAGTAGCATGACTCCATTATGGTTGTGGTTGACAGGGTAACCAAGGTAGCTCATTTCATTGCAGTTAAGTCTATGAATTCAGTTAGTGAGGTAGCTCATATTTTAATTAGGGAGATAGCGAGATTGCATGGTGTTCCTACGCAGATTGTATTCGACGGAGATGCCAAGTTCACTTCTAGGTTTTGGAAATAGTTGTTTGCAACTTTAGGGATAGAGTTTGCTTTCATCTTATCATCCATAGACAAATGAATAGATAGACAGAGTTAGAAGGGTTCTTGAGGATAAGTTGAGGATTTACATTATGCATCAACAACATAAGTGGGAAGCATATCTTCCATTGGTGGAGTTTGTGTATAATAATGGGTATCATGAATCTTTGAAGATGAGTCAGTTTGAGGAAATTTATGTGCGGAGTTGTAATACTCCTATTAGCTAGAGTGATCTAGTGAACACAGTACTAATTGGACTGGATATGTTGGCAGAGATGGAATAGGAAATGCAGATTATCAATATGAGTTTGAAGGCATCACGAGACAAGAAGAAGAGTTATGTAGATCGACTGTTGGGCAGCAGATCCCCCCACAACATGGCTTTGGGGCTTAAAGCCCGAGTTTTGGTCAATGTAATGTAAAGACTCCGCGAAGTACAGACGCAGAGCGTGAAAGTCTAGGATGAGTCATAGGGTTGTCTACCCTAAGAATTGTAAAATAATGTAAAGTTGTGTTAGATTATATAAATAGAGCAAGGCTCTAAGTGTAAAGATAGTTTTTTGGAAAGTAAGAAAGTAATAGACAGATGTGAAGGCATGGTTAGAAGATAAAAGTGGAACTGAAGTGTATTGGGTCATAGTAGTAGGAAGAGGCTTTGCAGCTGAGTGCGCAGAGGCCTAGTAGAGTCCGTAGCTGAGTGCATGGACCCTTGCAGCTAAGTGCGCAGGGCAGAGTCGGGTCTATATTGAACTGAACCTGAAAAGGATTATTAATAAAGATAAGTTTGATTCGGCATATTGTGCATCTATTTTGTGGATCTGTATTTTGATGTTATGCGTTAATGGTATCTATTTATTTATATGTGCGCACTTGATAAACATTGGTATGAATGCTTATGTATGAAAACCCTCTAAGTAATTAGCGAACAAAACCTAAGTAAGGAAGACTTGGGTAATTAACACTGGTCACACTACGGCTAAAGCTGTGCGAAGGACGCAAGGGGTTCGCTGGTGCACGTAGCCCAGTAAGCGTGGAGGTTGAATCACATACCAATCACCACATATCAGACATCCCAGGGTGTGGAAACCTGGTTCTAGCACCCTCCAATACTACTTCGGGTGAGACCTTAGTCCACGCTCTGCGGACTATTGCCGAAAGGGCTAGTAGTACTAGGATTTGCTTGGCTAAATCACTTATGAACGTGGGTCAAGCCCCACTAAGCCAACAAATGGTTCCATTGTCGGGATCAGGATCTGCATAAGGGATGTTTGATGTCGTGCCACTGGAACCCAACAAAGAAGGAAATTGAAGAGTGGTTGGATAAGAAGATTCACAAGTTTGTGACACAGGAAAACAGAACTGTGCAAGTATCTGAGAAAAGGTGGCTGGATCACTACATGTATACAGAAATCCATGAGATTTTCTTTGCATCCTTTCCATTTGAGCTATATGAGTGGATTGCAAGGTTAGGCAATAGCCAGGGGAGGTGTAGGCTCGACCAACCGATAGTGTGGACTCTGGAGCTAGTGCACAAACTAGAAGCCTCAGAGGATAAGATAGCGCAAGCTGTGGACCACTGGCTTGACCGAATAATAGGAGGATTTATCACTGAGTTCACGGTGGACACAACCATCAGTTACACCGAGGTAGAACAATTTCTCAAGGGACCGCGAGGTAAGTATATTAAATATTTGAATACCTGGATTAAGATGCTCTTATGTGAAAATTGGGTTATGCGAATAAATTAATGTTTGGGAGCAGAAGAATCTACAAAAGCAGAAGCAGTGAAGAATTAGAAAACAGTCCCTTAATTTCACCCTCACGGGAGAGCGAGGACAAGCTCGTGAAAATTTTTCCGAGAAGCACGGCCAGTTTGATAAGGCAGCAGATTCTGCGGTTACCTCTACCCACCTTGCCACCTGCTTCACCTCCCTCACCCCCATCCCCACCCACTCCACCTCCACCACCTCCACAGTTCGAGATGGCGAGTGCGATCAAACTAAAGGTATTTAGAGGAGTAGGGAATGAGGATCCGGACCAATTCTGGTTCATGGTAAGAGCAGTATGGGAAGAACAAGGTGTCACAGACGACAATATTAAGAAGGCTACATTGGTGAGCGTGCTGCAGGATTGCGCATTAACGTGGTACATCAAACACTCTAATGACCACCCAAACGCAGGGATAACGGAGATCCAGAATGCGTTGAATAGAGAATTTCACAGGCCTAAATCAGAGACGCAGTCAATCATCGGGTTTAAAGAGATCGCGATGCTTCTAGGCGAGACTCCCTGGGATCTATACCAAAGGCTGAAGAGTACGATCCGTGAGGCCAATATGACGCTAACAGATGCACAACATCGCACACGGTTTCTAGCATCTCTGACACCACACTTGAGGACAACGCTGTCACAGCAGAAACTTTCTACCCAGGCCGAAGTGTTGGAGATGGCGATTAGATTACATGAGACCCCGATATAGGACCCTGGGTTGGGAGTTTAGAAAATCCACGTGCAACTACAAAATCCATGTTTGGAAATGCAACGCTTGAAGCAGGATAGGGCACCGTGGCCAGAGGCACGTGAAGAAGTATGGTGCATAAAATGCAAAGGCTAGGGCCATGACAAGGATGACTATCCAGTGTTTGCGAACTACTTGGCAGGAGGGGGGCCAATACCATTGAGACCAGAGGCACAGGTAGGGCCAAGTGCGACACCCGCGTTATGGTGCACAATCTGTTAGATAGGAGGAAAACACATGACGGATAATTGTCATTTGTTGCAGAAGTATACACCGACACACCAATAATTATTTTGTAATTTTTTAGGTCAGTAGGCCATTATGAGTGCACTTGTCGCAACTACCAGTTAATGATAGATCAGAGCCCAGCCTATAGAATGCAGACATAAATGCGAGCCCTTGACCCAATTGCGGGGATGACACGTGCTAGATTTCAGGGGCGAGGTCGAGGACGAGGTGGAGTGGGACCAGGAAGGGGCTGCAGATAGTTAAATTGTTACAATTGCGGAGGACCAGGGCACTATGCCTATGATTGTACTAACCTGATGAGGATATCCTATTTGTACTGTGCTCAATTTGATCATGAAACAATAGATTGTCCGACATTGATCACACAGATGCGCGAAAAAGGGGTACTCTAGCCTCCTCCGACTCAGAATATACAAATGATGAGGTCTGAACCACTCGAAGAAGACCCGAATGTTAGAAGCAGTGCGACCATGGGGAAGGATAAGGGGAAGCAGCCCGAGGAAGATACATGGGTTCACAAGGCTCCTGCAAAGGAACCTG
>APFE030654338.1:74821-98490 GCA_000404065.3 Pinus taeda
TCCATTTTCCTTAGGCAAGCTAGTTCCAGAGATTGAGAATTGTCAAGTTACCAAGAGCTTCATGCTGCAAGAGCCTTCTTCATTCCCATAATGCTAAATCTAAGTAAGGAGATTCTTGTCCAATAACCAAGGAGAGAGAGGCTTGTTCCCATTTCGAACAAGCTTTGTAAGACATGTGCTGCTGATCACCCAACCAAAGGAGGATTTGACGTCAGAACTATGGTTGTATTCTTCTTTGTTTATCATTAATAAACGACTATTATTATGGTTCCACTCTTATTGTTCTTTGTGATAATGATGAGTTATAACCTTTATGACTGATATATAGTTGCATCTATTGGATTTTATGCTTGTGTTTGTGTCGTTCTTTGTATGTGTAGGTGTCCATTCACGGAGATCGTGGGGATCGTGATCTATCGGAGCAAAGGAACGAGAGCGTCAACTCTTCTACAAGCACTAGCGTTGGAATCCAGGTAGGCCCTCATCATTAGTCTTCAATTTGCAATTAGGAACTTGCGTGGTAGCGTTGTATGATTGTTGCTAGACCCAATCTGGGCTAGTAGGGATCGCCTCTTTCCGCAGAGGGGATTTACCTCCTCAACAGGAAATCGAAATCGTGCAAGCATGTCGCATCGATAAAGTGATAGGACAAGATATGGGCAACCATACCACTACATTAAAAGATTGTCACCGAGAATTTGTGGCTCTACTGCCATGGCTGCGACTACATCATACCAAACAAAGTAATCAAGGGAGTGCACAGCATAAGGAAGAACGTGAGGCACTGATTGGCACGAGGGTAACTGAGGAGGGCCTGTGGACCGGTCTGGAAGGCGAATTAAAGCCTCACACAGGTGGTGCGACCACCTGACTATCCATAGGGAGCATAGTCTTAGCGCTCCAAGTAGTTGAAAGAGAGCGCGAGACTATAAAAGAGTCTATATGGGGGCTGTGCGATAAGGAGGTTGTGTGCAGGATCAGTATGTCACAAGGGTCGCGTCCATGTATAGGGGGCTGCGCTGTCACGTGGGTAGCTGGGAAGTGACTGTTGGAGTCACTGTTCATGACAAGAAGTTCAATTTAAGACAAAAAGGAGCGGGCGACGGACAATTAAGACACGAATAAAGAGCTAGATTTCGGACGATCTGCCGCTAAGAAGGCATTGATGGTTCAAAAGTGGGGGGAATGGTCAAATTAAAATTCAAATGATACTATAAAATCCCCTGGGCTAGCCTCGAAGCAACACTTGGTTGTGTGAGAATTGAGTAGTTACAGAGCAGTGAGCGTCGCATACTCTTACCACCTTTGACTATAGACATGATGATTGCTGCTAGAACAAGAGTTCGATTAGCTGAAGATACCGTGGAGCCCCATATGACCCATGAGGAGCCTGGAGAGGCGGAAATTACACCAAAGTTCCAAAATCACCACGAACGCTGTAGTCGCAGAAAGATAAGCAAATTATGGGGCCAATCCATGTATCCCCAAGAAACCCACGGTTTGGAAAATTGTCAATGGTAGAGAAGGGAAAAGTCGTCAACATTGAAACAGACGAGGAGGAGGAAGACTTGCAAGCTCTGATCGCTCAAATTGAGGCACAAGACGACGAAGTGGAGGATGTCTCACAAATTCCTTCCGCGACAAAGTTACCTCCGTACATCCCCCCCATGGAAGGGGAAAGCCAAGATATCGAAGGACCTGGAGGCCATGAAAAGTGCACTCCAGACCCCGCTCCTCCCCCATGGTATAAGGTTTGAAGGTTCGCCATTGGGATAAATACCTACCATGAAGTTCTAGGATTGGGACCTCATGGACAGTAAGAAGTTCCCACACCTGGTCGTGGAGAAGTTAATGAAGTAGAAATGGTTGTGCTGTATGGAGAAGGCTGGGTTACTCCATCTGTGATGGATACCCCACTACCACGGCGTGCCCATCACCATTTTCGTCATTAAGCAGCTACTATGCCTGGTGCATGATGGGTATCTCTGGCTGGAGGAGCCTATTCCCATCATGACCGACATCGAAGGAAAACTTGCACAGATGAAAGCGATGCATGCTTTAAGACAGGGATTTGACTCTAACAGTGAGCATTCAGCCGAGCAAGTGGAGCAGATCCAGCAGACAACAGAGTAGTGTGTTGCGAACCTTTGCACAACCCAGACACAGTTGGAAGGGCTTTGTACCAGGATCGCCACACAGTGACTAGGGACGAGTCACGATGATTGTGTTTGGGACTTGTTGGGTAGCAAATCCCCCCACAACATGGCTTTGGGGCTTAAAGCTTGAGTTTTGGTCAATGTAATGTAAAGACTCTGTGAAGTACGGATGCAGAGTGCAAAAGTCTAGGATGAGTCATAGGGTTGTCTGCCCTAAGAATTGTAAAATAATGTAAAGTTGTGTCGGCCTAACCATGGTCCACGGACCATGGGATTGTATAAATAGAGCAAGGCTCTAAGTGTAAATATAGTTTTTTGGAAACTAAGAAAGTAATAGATAGATGCGAAGGCATGTTAGAGGATAGAAGTGCAATTGAAGTGTATTGGGTCATAGTAGTAGGAAGATGCTCCACAGCTGAGTGCACAGAGGCCTAGTAGAGTCCGCAACTGAGTGTGCGGACCCCTACAGCTAAGCGCGCAGGGCAGAGTTGGGTCTGTATTGAACTGAACCTGAAAAGGATTATTAATAAAGATAAGTTTGATTCAGAATATTGTGCATCTATTTCGTGGATCTGTATTTTGATGTTATGCGTTAATGGTATCTATTTATTTATATGCACACACTTGATAAACATTGGTATGAATGCTTATGTATGAAAACCCTCTAAGTAATTAGCGAACATAACCTAAGTAAGGAAGACTTGGGTAATTAACACTGGTCTTGCTACAACTAGAGCTGCCATGAAGGACGCAAGGGGCTCATTGGTGCACGTAGCCCAGTAAGAACAAAGGTTGAATCACGTACCAATCACCACATATCAGACATCCCCAGGGTGCGAAAACCTGGTTCTAGCACCCTCCCATACTACTTCGGGTGAGACCAGTCCATGCTCCGCGGACTGTTGCCGAAAGGGCCTGTAGTTCTCGGTTTTGCTTGGCTAAATCACTTTCGAACCTAGGTCACGCCCCACTAAGCCAACATCAACACATGGTATTTAAGGAGTTTCAGGTTGGGGAACGTGTATTTGCACATCAAGCCCAAGAGGAGGTCCTTGAGGATTGGGTCATATGCCAAAAAAGAATCTCGATATTGCGTTCCTTTTGAGACCCTTGAGAGGATTGGACCAGTGGCCTACATACTTGTAGTGCCTTTGATGGTGAAAGCCCATGATGTTTTCCATGTTTCATTGCTTAACAAGTATGTCCAAGATGTTAATCATGTGATTGACCAGTTTGTATTGCAGGTGGAACTAGAGGGAGAATTCCAACCATAGCCAAAATGCATATTGCATTGGAAAAAGCTCATGCTTCAGAACAAATAAATCAAGTAGTTTAAAGTGCAGTGGAAGCACTTTGGGCTCGATGAAGCTACATGGGAGATGGTTGATCAAATGCAAGCTATACATCCTTCTTTATTTGTTGGTTGAGTTGATGTATTTTGATATATGTGTTTGATTTTTTGTTGGTTATATGTATATGCATATGTATGTTGTAAATACCACATCAGTTGTATTATAAAGCTCCAATAAGCAGTATGGTTTTCATGGTATTGTGGCCATGGTCTTAATAGTATGATATGATGTAAATGTTGCATTGAGTTGTGTAATAAAGCTCCATGGGAAGCATGTGTTTTGTTTGTTTATAAGTGTCATTGAACACCGAGGATGGTGTTCCCCTAAGGGGGAGTGGTTTGTAACAACCCTGGTTGATTTTCATGTAAATAAAATATAAGACCAAGGTCATGGGACACATATTCCAAGCTGAACATTGGGAAAAACATATTGATGGGTATCATTGGTGGTTAATTAATGGCTATGGAAATATGCAAATAAAAAATGGAAATAATTGGCATTTTATTTATGAAATAAAGGAAAATGTGAGAAAAGGAAGGTGAAGAGATGAAAATTTTCATGAGAGGGAAATTGAATGGAAAATGAAGAAAATAGAGGCCTCAATGATAAAAACGCTTCTAATGATCAGTTGCTAGATTCTTGATAGTTTTTGGGTGGATCTCTCTTCTATTCTCTGATTCTCTCATACTCTTGCACACTTAGAGCATTCTTGTTTCACTTGGATTAGAGAAAGAAGGCAAAAGAAAGCAGGAAAGTGAAAGGTAAGAGGTGGATCAACAACTACAACTAGATTTCTTTGTAGGTAACAGGTTGCATGTATGATCTTCTTGTTGATTTTTGGATGCATGGAATATGCATGTGATTATTTGGTTATGTGTTATCATTGGCATGTATGATTTCCTGGATTGACAGTGGTTTTAGCCTCGCCTTGAAATTTCCTATATAGCCATGGTGCTGTGGGTTATCCAATTGATTGTTTTTTTTTCTCATTGGTGCTCATATTTCTTATGGATGTGGGTTGGAACAAATGCTCTGGAAGCCTTAAAACAACTTGGGTTGAGTTATTAGTCCGAGAGACTAGGTTGGGATAAATGCTCTAAATCCCTTGGTGGGTTGAGCTACTAGTCCCTAGAGACAAGTTGGACAAATGCTCTGGAGCCCTAGAAGGATTTGGGTTGAGTTACTATTTTTCGATGCCTTGGATAACTTAGGTAGAGACCAATCTGGTTGGTGTTAGTGATGTTTGGTCATGGAGGTGGAATCACTGTGGTTGAGGGTTGAGGTGGTTTGGCCTCTAGAAGCCTTGGTTTGGTTTTGTATTGGTTTCTTCCATGAGATCAATATTCATGCTTGGAATATGGTGCATGGGTGATTGGATGAAAGAGAGATTTGGTTCAGGCCAGTCTATGGCAGGGTGGTACGTGGAAGTCCCTAAATTGGTTGGTATTTTACCATTTTAATACGAGACATTTCCTTATTGTGATCTATGAGCACTTGTAGTATTATATTGGTGATATTATGGCTGAGTTTCCATGGTTTCTATGCTGGTTATTTTCTAGTTATATGTTGGTTATATGATGTGTACCATCTATGGCTCTTACCATGAATCATTTATTTATTGGTTGATTAATGAAAGTATAGAATAATAAGTGTTGTTGCATCTACGTGGAGAGGGAATAGAGCCTTCATGGTCATTCTCAGATGAATCTCAAACTATTATGATCAGATATGCATTCATGACATGTATCTTATATGTTTTCCATGTGTTTGACAGAATGTCTAGTGTGTTCTAGGCACTCTAGGTCAATTTTTTGATTTGAGTTTGAATTTTTTGTTTTTTCCTCATGTTAATAATGATTTTGGAAATTCTCAGACAATTCTGGGTAATGGTCTAGAGGTTTTCTTGGAATTGTGACTCAGATCTCGGGACCGCACCCTCTGAACTGGAGATGTTGGGATATAACCACATGTAAGCAGTGTCATGTGTGCAGTTGGGGCCCTATAACCGCACCCTTACCTTTCTGTTCATGTGGTTGGGACTTAAGATGTGAGAAAAGTAGCCCCAGCTCAGTGTTTGGTCACCTGGGGTGGTCCTTTGGTCCCTTAGTGTTCTGTAACCCTAAGTGATTTTTGTGAGAAGTTCAGTTGTCAGCCTCACTTTCATAATTGAAGCTTGGAGTTTAGTTCATGTCATAGTAACTCTTCATCTCATGTTTACCTTGGTAGGCTTGTGAATTGGGTAAATGTGGGAGGAGTTGGTTACAATGACTATTGAGGCTTTGGGATCCAATTTTCTCCTTCTGAATTGATCTCTCTAGCATTTTCTTTAAGATAGTGCAATTTTCTTGTTGAAAATCGTAGTAAGAAATTCTCAATTTGATTTTTCCTTTAATTAAATTGAGAAAATTTGAATTTCCACATCAACAGACAACTTGGATGATGTTAACTTGTGTGACATGGCTTGTGTCACCTAGTTTACTCAGTAAATTCGAGTTGGAGGAGTTAGAGTTTAGTTTTGCATGTGTGATTGCTAATTTGTAGCAATCACAGTTAGTTATCTCAGGTTGTTTTCAATTAAACTAGTTCCAACTTTTGGAGAAACTAGTGGAAGGTCAGTTAAGTAGTGGGACTTCATTCAAAATCAATGATCATCTAGTGAACTGATCAATCAACCCAAAATATCTAGTGCATGCAAAGAATTCATGTTACCCAATTGAGGTGGAGATTCCAAGGCAATGTAACATCAATTGTAAACTAGTCTTGAATGTATATGTGTTGCATGCAGTCAAATGATCAACCTAAGGAATTGCGCAATTCAATATGAGGAATTTCCTAAATAATAGGGGCTAATTCCTTAAGGAGAAACACAAGGAAATAGGAGCTAAAGCCAAGGAAAAATTTTACTAAGTCTAGGTCATAGGCCTTCAGTGAGCAGAGAGATAGGTTGTGCACTTGCAAGGTGAGCTCAGTTGAGAAAAGAAATTGTAAAACATCTATATTCATTTGATTAATGCAAGAAGGCATTGGGGTTTTTAGCAAATTTCTTTCCCTTGATAGAAATACTTGTTGCATGTGTGTTATTTCTTCTTGCATGTCTGAGATTTTTGTTATAAATTGTAAATTAATGTCTGCTTAATAGTAGAGTAGGTTTTTGTCTTGTGATTTTGATTAAAAATTCATAAGAAGTAGAAAATCTACAACTAATTTCTACATGGTATCAAAGCAGGATTCACATTAGAGTAGGAAATTTGAATTTGTTTCTCAAAGGTTTGAATTTGAAGATTAGTGAAGCGGTATTTCTTCAGAGCTGAGAAGATGACCTTCAATGGACTAAGGCTAGAGTATGCATTGGAATGCACCTCAAATTTTGTTTCATGGAAGGATCACGTGGAGGTGGTATTAGTTGACAATGGATTGCTAGAATACATCAATACATATGTTGTAAAAACTCAAGCATCTGATGCCCATAATCTTCCTCAGTGGAATAAAGATGTAGCCAAGTCAAGGAAAATAATATTGGAGGGTGTATGAGATCATATTGTCTTGAATCTCCATAGAAAAGAAACTTCATTCACGATGTGGAAAGAAATGACAAAATTGTTCAAGAATAGTAGTGACCACAGGGAGTTGGTGCTCAAGGATAAACTTCGAAGTATCAATATGCAGAAGAATGAATGATGAACTTGGTGGGGTTAGTGTTAATATCTATGAAGAAGACTAGATAAACCTAGCCCTTCTAGGCGTTCACAAGATCTGGCATAGTTATCAAGATTTGGTGAACAGGAGGGAGAAACTACCGAATTGAGAGCGCTTATGGTTTGATTTGGTACAAGAGGAAATAAGAGAGAATACTAGAGATGGGACTTCATCCAAGGGTGAGGATGAAGAAAAATTTTCATTGGATGCAAAGGAAGAGAAGGTAAAAGGGAACAAATCCAAATGCAAACCAAAATCTAGTTAAGGGGGTAAGAAGAAATGTTTGTCAAAAATTAAATGCTTCCACTATCATGAATTCGGGCACTATGCCATGAAGTGTCCATTCAAGAAGGCAAGCAATAAGACCTCAGGAGGAGTAGCAAGTGAGGCTTTGGCTTCAAAGTTCAAGCGTGAATTTACCCTCATTGCATGCATGGTTATCACAGTGAAGGGGAGCGTGTGGTACTTGGACTCAGGTTCATCATTCTACGTGATGGGGAATAGGGACCTTTTTAGTGACCTAGAAGAAAAATATTTGTAGTTAGAGATGATAGTAGAATTGGGGGTATTTGTGGGTTACACAAAAAACTCCCCACAAATACCATATTTACTTTCCATCCCTCAAAATGATAGTTGTGTGAAGGGATGTAAAATTTGATGAAGACAAAACAATGTGGTGCTCTCTTGAGAGGGAGCTTCAAATCCCACCAGTAGTGGAGCTTTTAGATCCAAGGGAGGAGCCTTAGGAAGTTGTGGAGCAACCAAAAATTGAGGACAAGAGAGTGGAGATAGCCATCCAAACAGAACCATCCAGAGAAGGCAAAAAAAGGACTAGGGAAGCTGAGAAACTTGTGTAGGATGTGAGGGAGAATGTGGGTGCTCCTTCAAATAGCACATGTAGAGAAGGTCACCAGATCAGTACATTGACTACATGGCTCTAATGACTGATCTTATAGAGGCTGAGCTATATTCTTTTGAGGAAGCAGTAGAGAAACTTGTATGGGTTGATGCAATGGTTGAGGGAGCAGTAGAGAAACCTGTATGGGTTGATGCAATGGTGGGGGAATACAAATCCATTGTAAAGAACAGTGTTTGGGAAGTGGTCCTAAGACCAACAAACAAATCAGTTATGGGTTTAAGATGGATCTTCAAGGTAAAGAATGAAGTAAATGGTAGAATAGAAAAGTGCAAGGCCATATTTGTGGCCAAGATGTACTCTCAAGTTGAGGGGATTGACTGTGAGGAGACCTTTTCTCTTGTAGTAAGGTACTTATCCATCAGATCAATTCTTGCTCTAGTTGCCCAGATGGGGTGGAAGATCGACCAAATGGATGTAAAAAAAAACATTCCTCAATTGAATTATTGAGGAGGGGGTGTATATCGAACAACAAGAAGGCTTCGATACTTTTTATCAGGAGTCTCATGTGTGCAGACTCAAGAAAACATGGTACGGTCTCAAGAAAGCACCCTATGGTTGGTACACTAGGATCGATAGTTATCTCACTAGTTTGGGCTTCACCAAAAGTGAAGCAGATGTAAACCTTTATCTTATCTTAGTAGAAGGAAAATTGTTGATTATTGTCTCGTATGCTGATGATTTGATTTTAATTGGTGATGAGCAGCTGATCAAATCTTGCAAGGATGACCTTGTAGGAGAGTTTGAAATGAAGGACGTGGGTCTCATGCACTACTTCCTCAGATTGGAAGTATGGTAAGGTGATGGGGAAATTTTTGTCTCTCAGGGAAAGTATGCCAATGAGATACTTCATAGGTTCCACATGGACAATTGAAAACCCATGGAGACACCTCTAGCGACTAACTAGAGGAAAGAGGATGACACTTCAGGTGAGGAAGTGGATGCTACTGTTTACCGACAATTGGTTGGTTCACTAATGTATCTTGTGAACACACGACTAGATATGTGCTATGTAGTCAATGAGTTGATCCAAGCTATGGTTAGGCCAACCAAATTATTTTGGAGGGCAGCGAAGCATGTTCTATAGTACCTCAGAGGCACTACTGAGTTTGGACTATGTTATAGATGGACAGAGAGAGTGAAGTTATGTGGCTTCATAGATGTAGATTGGGTGGGGATTCCATCAAACCGAAACAATACATCATGTGGAATTTTGAGTGTTAGGTCTGTAGTGGTTTCTTGGTACAATAGGAAGAAAATATTTGTGGCACTCAGCTTGACAAAAGCAAAATATATGGCTTCGAGTCAATCAACATGTGAGGTGATCTAGATGAGAAAGATACTTATTGGATTGTTTGTTCAGATGATGGATCCAATTATGATCTACAATGATAATCAGAGTTGCATCTATCTCTCTGAAAATCCTATTTTTCACGATCGATCCAAGCATATAGATATCTAATATCACCATTTACGGGATTGTGTGCAGATGCAGGTAATGTTGTTGCAGTACATTTTGATAGAGGAATAAGATGCTGATATTTTGACAAAGGCCTTGTGAAGAGGGAAGTTCAAGTTCCACAGGTGTAGGATAGGGGTGGTTGATAATCCTGTTCTTGCTGAGAGGGAGTGTTGAAAATTGCAGCAAGAAATTCTTAATTTGATTTTGCCTTGATTAAATTGAGAAATTTTGAATTTCCACATCAACAGACAACTTGGATGATGTTAACTTGTCTGACATGGCTTGTGTCACCCGGTTTACTCAGTAAATTTGAGTTGGGGGAGTTCGAGTTCAATTCTGCATGTGTGATTGCTGATTTGTAGCAAACAAGGTCAATTATCTTAGGTTGTTTTCGTTTAAACTAGTTCCAACTTTTGGAGGAACTAATGACAGGTCAATTAAGTAGTGGGACTTCAGTCAAACTCAGTGATCATCTAGTTAGCTGATCTATCAGTCCAAAATAGCTAGTGCATGTAGAGAATTCGAGTTACCCAGTTGAGGTGGAGATTCCAAGCATTGTAACATCAGTTGTAGACTAGTCTTGAGTGTACAAGTGTTGCATGCAGTCAGATGATCAGGCTAAGGAATTGTATAATTCAATTTGAGGAATTTCTTAAATAATAGGGGCTAATTCCTTAAGGAACAATGCAAAGAAATAAGAGCTCAAACGGAGGAAGAAATTGACTAACTCTGGGTCAGAGGCCTTCAGTGAGCAGAGAAATAGGTTGTGCACTTGCAGGGTGAGCTCAATTGAGCAAAGAAATTGTAATACATCTCTATTCATTTTATTAATGCAAGCAAGCATTGGGGTTTTTAGTAGATTGTTTTCCCCATATAAAATTACTTGTTGCATGTGTGTTATTTCTTCTTTCATATTTGAGATTTTTGTTGTAAATTGTGAAATAATGTTTGCGGAGTAGTAGAGTAGGTTTGTGTCTTATGATTTTGATTAAAACTTCATAACCAGTTGCAAATCTACAACTAATTTCTACATTTCTTGTGTTAGAATAATTCCCCCCCTTGGTAGTGAATTGTCGAGAACATTAGGTTTTCCTTGTATGTTACCTTTATTCTAACCAAGTTAGCTTTATATAAGTTGGGTTATGGTATGATTTTAAGTCCCAAATATGGTCTCCGATCTTAACTTTGTCTATCCTTTCTATTAAAATTTGTGAACAAATAACATAGCCAATGACACTTGCCCCATTGAATGTGTTGTGAGTGAAGATCACAAACATTTTCCATCTATCTTGATCGTTGCAAATAATTAAGTTGAAATCACCACACAACATAAGCAACTCCTCTCCAAAATGATTGCTAACTTTGCCATGAACATCTCAACCATTGAGGATTCTCCTCTTTAGTGAGACAAATAAGATTTTGATCCTCTTTGCAACAAAGAACACTAGAATCACTCAAGACTATCGAGACATCCTTTTTCCAATACTAATAATAGAGGAGCACCCTTTGGAATGAATTTTGAATTCTCAAACCTGGAGCTGCAAGCCAATGAATTTTTGATAATTTAAATGCATGTGAGGAAGAGGAATGAAAATGTTAGAAAAGGAGTTTAAACACGCTATTATGTGTATCAATTAATGAATGACATATGCTTTGCACATTTCCTTTATGGATAGTTTGTTTACGAATGAAAAATTCTTTGGGATTTACCTTATAAAGCAAAAATAACTAATAATATTATTTGAATAAAAGTAATTCCATCGATATTATTTTCTTTGAAAGTTATTAAATGGCACATGAATTATACATGCAAGACTAATTTTCACTTCACATTAAACTTTGATTGTGCAAAAATGAAAATAAAATAAAGGAGGATATAATTTTCCTGACAAGCTCTTGCCTGATTACTTTGTCCTTTACCTAATTTCCATATGCGTTACCTATTTTTTCCAAACAAGATCTTTCCTTATTACTTGTTTCATTGCCTTCGTCCTCTACCTAATGTCCTTATGCATTACTTGTTTGATTTCCTTCTTCTTTGCTTGATTGTTTTATGCAATATTTTTTTTAGCCTTGTCAAACAATGCACAAAATTGCATGTTCAAAGGATAAATTGCAGGTTCAAAGGATCAAAGAAAAGGCTTGGGCGTATGAAATAGATTTGGCTCTTAGGCAACACCAATAAATGACTATTGAAACTAAAATAAATCTTTGCAGCTATTACACTACTTATTTTTGAGAAAGATAATTGAATATGTGTTTTATATTACTGATTGAACATATCTGAAATTTGTGAATAAGGTATTATTTTTACCAAGTTTGTTTGTGCTCATTTACAACTAAGGCTAGACATACTTCCCAAATGAATAGATGTAGCAGGTGCATTCTCGTTTTTAAATTGTTATTGAACTTGAAACAATGCAATGTTAAATAAGAATCATGTTTTCATTCATTTCCAACTAGATCTAGGTGGACATTGAACTTAAATAATTGTATCTTTTCAAAGATATTAGAAAGGTTATATGGCACAGCAATGAATATCTTTTCTTATGGTTGAAAGGTGTGAACACTTGGAATTTGCAAAAATCTATGTAGTTGCAATTATGTTTGGAGGAGTTGAGGGAAGATGAATTTGTACAACTAAAGATCATATAGGAGTGGGCATAATTGCCCATTTTTTAATGCTAAAGAGATGTGAAGTATGGAAATGTTGGTTTGGAAGAGTCATGGGTAGATGGATTTGTACAAGTAAAGAACATATGAGAGTGGGCACATTTGACCAATATTTGAATATTAAAGAGTTGCCTTAAGTATGGAATCATCTGTACCATTAGAGGTGTTGGAAGCAGAGGCACGTGTGAAGTTGAAATGCATAGGGGGCCTCTTTTCTCATACGAGCAGAAAAAAAGGTAGCAAATGAAGAATGAATAAGGGTACAAAAAATATGCAACCTTTCTTACTACACTTTTACATTTTTTATTAATGCATTATTATTCACAATATGCTAAATTTGTTGATAGTTTTATCGTTTACATTGGCTTGATGAATTGCACAAATATATCACTTGCACACTTAGCATATTTGTTGAGAAAATAAAATCTTTTGGAGTTCGATAATATCTTATTGTTGCAGATTGTGGTATGTATTACTTGGATGATAAACACATCAAAGAATACAACCATCATTTTGAATGACCCATCAAGCGTACCTTACTTACTTCCTCCGCTACAAATAAGTTTCTTTATGCTTTGTAGTCCATAGGGTTTGGAATTTGATCGTCCTCTAGGTGGCTGAATAATGTTTGGTGCATTTAGTTTGTCATAATAAGTAGTACTTTGGATACTATGTGGAAAATTAATTTCAAGTCTAATAATATATACTACCAGGTGGCAAATAACCTTAGTTGTCCAATAATTTGATAGAATCTTTTAAAATGAATTATTTATTTAAAAAATGAAAAACATGTTTTTTTTAATCTATTTTTTTAAATTAGAGATGGATTTGTAATGTAATTACCATATATACAACACAATATTATAATTTCAATTATTCAAATTTATAATTGAAAAAAAATCCTGAAATTTGTACAACTCTATATATTAAGGGGTAAGATGGTTTTAAGAGATAGACACAAAATTGTTATATTTATATGATGGTATTTCAACCATTTGGCATGAATCTATGATTATAATAGTGCATTGTAAACATTAAAGACTCATTTTTTCATTATTTCACTACACTATTTGAGACTCTAGTTAATGGTTGTGGAGACATTCAAAGCAAGACATATTTGTTCAATAGAAAATCAAACAAGTGAACTATGTGAAAGATAGTGGACAGGGTGATTCGACCCAATGGATCCAAATCTCTCTCGAATTACAAGCATTTCTTGGTTGGGCCTACCTTCTTATAGATTAAGACCTAGAACTTAAGTAATTAAAACCACTTGACTGGATGCCCACATTAGTTAGTTGCTTGCTTTCAATGCCTAGACATCTCTCCATGCTTCTATCCACTTCCTTCTAAACATCTATTAAGTTGGGTTCTTTCCTTAGTTAGATATCTATATGTGCTTTTGGGCACTTGCTTCTACATTCTGAGATGCATTCCTTAAAATGATTTATATATGCGACTTGTTATGTTTTGTGAAGCTCACCCCTTGTAATTTGTGATGAAATTTTCTAAATT
Organism: Pinus taeda; assembly: GCA_000404065.3. Lineage (NCBI taxonomy): Eukaryota > Viridiplantae > Streptophyta > Pinopsida > Pinales > Pinaceae > Pinus > Pinus taeda. The sequence continues at coordinate 88,592 of APFE030654338.1, forward strand.
ATCTTCTTTAAAATGAATTATGCATATAGTTTGTGATGTTTGTTGGATCCTTTAGTTTTGGGAACCAAATTTTGGAAAATTTTTGATCGAAAAGCAATTGTGAAAAATGCCATGGGAGAAAAGGAAAAGAGTAATTTAAGAACAACTAGATGTGGAAGGAAAAGCGCGAGGAAGATGAAGAAAAGTGCAGTCAAGGAAGAGTTCACAGCGGCTGCCAAAGGAAGATAGATGCGCAAGAGGATTAGTTAAAGTTAAGCCTACGTAAGTCACTGAAGAAGAATGGACTTGACATATGAGGTGAAAATAGGCAGATCAGGAGAGCAAGATTGCAGAACAACATCTATAATAGGACTGAGAAAAGGAACAAGAAAGGAGGATGTTGAAATGTTGTTGTTGTGTTGAGCGAGATCTCCTTGCTGTTAATGGGTCTCTTTGTGAATTCTGTGTATGATGGTGGTGTTGTACTGCTCAACAACCCACCAATTTATTATATAATAGTTAGTATTGTATTAATAAATAGGGACCTTTCAAAAAAATTTAAAAAAACTTAGGAAATAAGAGCTTGCCTTTTAAAACCATTCGAAATAAAACCTTAGATAGACTTAAGATATCAAGCCAAGTCACTTTATGACTAAGCATTCTCGCGTTCTCGCAAATATGATCCAAAGTAACAAAGATTAGTCGTGAGTCAGAGTTTGTGAAACACGATAAAAAAAACCCCTTATTAGAATGAAGGTAGCGTTAAACTCTTTATAAACCTTAAAGCCTTGCAATATTCTATAATATAAAGTGCTCATTGCATCATGGTTTTCACAAAGGCGCAAACATGAAAACCATAAAAAACTGCGAATTGCGATGTGGTTTGGACCCGACGGAATAATAAAAATTGTTATAACTGGAATCAAGTCCGACCTATCGCGAATAGTTGTTTCAATGGAATAACCATCCGTGTAGGGTAAAGCACTCAAAAAATAAAAATGTATGTCACTCATCACAAATCGCAAAATGCCAAAGCAACTTTGAATTGGCCTATTTCCGATAACCCGACATCGCCGATTTGTGATATTGCGATAAAGTCATTTATCACAATCGCTTGATCAGTATCACACTTGACACACGCCAATTTGAAATATCATTTAGAATTCACGATGTGATATTTGATGAGTCATAAAGGAAATCACATGAAGGCCTTAATGAGTAGTTAATAAGGTTTAACTACATTTACTCTTTTCACAACTCGAGAAGATTTGATATCTTTTTTACCCGTATTTGAAATAAAAGCTTCAACCTTATGTTCTTTCAGAGTTTACTATGTTATTGTGTTTATGCTTTCATTTCCTCTCTGCGTTTCATTCTGTTTTGTCCATTTCCCAAATTTCAAGAAATTTAAAAAAAAAACAGCGCTCGAGAAAATGGTTAAGAAAGGAAAGAAGACTGCAAAGGCTACGACGTCTGAAGATTGAGACATGCTTCCACTCTTCTCTGATACTACATGCAACAAGGATGGCAGGACTACATCATGGGAAGAAATGTACAATCTAATGTAGGAAGAAAATCCAAGGGTCCTCGAAACCAAAGCAACAACAGATGCCAAGGACTCATCTGAGGCTTCTTATTTTGAAGCAACATGTTCTTTCCTACACAAAATAGCTACAAGGCCTAAAATCTTGCCATACATTGATATGGTAAGATGGATCATTGACAATGTGGACATTTTAGACAGAACATTCAGGAATTCCAAGCATGAAGTCATGGGGTCATTTACTCCAGACAATTTACACTGAATGTACCATCTACCAGAACCACAAAAGCTCTATGATAAATCCTTCTTTGAGCCCTCTGCAAAAGAAAATGAAGACTCGATGGACATCATGTAGAATTGGAGGTCTAGCTCCAGCAAGTTCAAGCGAGAGAAAATTGGTATGTACCCAATTGCACCTCTGTTAGCCCAACATAATTTCACAGCCGCAATGATGTGTAGGCTATTTGGAAAGGTCTATTGTACCAAGTTTTCTATTGAATGGATTCGATTGATTGATGCATCTATTAATGCTATAATTATGAACTAAAGCAATATTTTTTTTCAGACAATTTGGCTATGTCCATTAGAGAATACAGACACAATAGAATTATCTCCTCTCGGTTATCCCTCCATTTTACATGAGTGCATATGTGATGGATGCTATATGTTTTTGTTCAAATTTTCCAAACATGGGATAGAAATGGACTCTATAGGACCCTACTCCCATCCATGTTTATCACAAAATTTTTGTAGGAATCACAGTTTAGCTCCCACTTTTACAAAATTTGTCATGGCGTTATGTTGCCAATTTACCAAACCATTTTTTATAAGAAATCCCCCAGGTTATCATAGGAAGCTAAAATGGACATCTTGTCGGTGGCAAGATGGTTTGGCAAGAAATTATTTACTTATATAAGAGTTTTTGGGAGTATTACATCTCCACATGTTCTTCCATTTTATGTTCCTGATAAGTTATTGGCAAGAGAAATTGCCTATCAAATAGTGGGGGATGGTATTACCAAAACCCTCAAAGAAATGAAAAAATCCATCTGGCCTACCTTCCCAGTGCAATATGGTGCTTTTGCATTACATGATTTTGGGCACGTGGTAAAAGTGATACATAACATTGTATCCATAAATCTGGCTACTATGCCAGGCATACAATATGACCCTAACAAGGTCGCCCGAAACTTCATTTCTATTGTCAAAATCAGACAATTTACTCATGAGGACGATGAGTTCGATGATCTCTTCGAGTTAGCTGAAACATTTTCACAAGTCTTATATCTGGCATCAATAAAATTGAGCCCATCAGACCTTAACCGATTCCATATCTACAGAAACAAAAGATTAATAAAGGTCCCTTTGGACCTATTACAGATTGAAGAAACAAGAGAAACCACTCCCAGCGTAAGCCCGAAGCAAAGTTCCGAGCATAATTCTGATGAGGAATCTCAAGAGAATTTAGTTCAAGGTTCAGAACATTCTAAACACCAAACTCAAGATAAGGAAGAAAACCCTGAGAAAGTCTCTGAGAAGGACACTGAGAAAAGTGCTAAAGAAACAACCAAAAAGGCCTCGACTAAGGAACACATGGAGACTGACTCCATGCAAGTTCAAACAGAAAAGACCAAAATCATTAAGTTGGATCAGGAATGGGAGCAATTTAACAAAAAGCTCCAAGTACAAAAAAAAGAGACCAGTCTTGAAGGAACAGATGGATTTCAGACTCCTAAACAGACTCAACAAGTTATAAACCTAGAAACAACAATACAAGGAGTTACAACTACTCAAGATATTGAAATCATCCTGGCCTACCCAACTTAAGAGATTTTTTTAAAGATTGAGGAAATATCCCCACTGGATATATTCTACATCCCAACACATAAGGTTGTAGTGAAGAGGCAAAGGAAGAAAAGGAAATTGGATGCATCAACAACAATAACTCTTGAAAATGAATCGATGGAAGTAGTATGGAAAGACACTCCCATTGATCCAACAGAAAACTTGACTAAGCTATCACAATTTGTAGGCGCCTATGCAAATGCAACAATTGATAAGGTCACCAAATTTTGGCTTTTACTCAAAGAAAAAGAAGAAAGAGTTCAGTTGTTGGAACAAAAACTTGAACTAGAGAGACAAAGCACCAACATACAAGCAAAGATACAAATGGCATAGATTCAGAAAGATTTTGAACAAATGAGATTACAACATTAGGTAGACATCGCAGAAAAGGATTCACAGATTCATTAGATGCAGACTATAATGGATAAACTCAGAGACAACCCTCAAACAAAGGAATTCATTAAAGAAGCACTTGAATTAAACTCTCTGTTGTCACAACAACAATAAGTATTATGCCAAAAAATCTCATTGATCAATCCAGATTGTGAAACAAGTGATGCATTAACCAATCAAGTGGTTGATCAGAGATTAGAATGTGAAGAGGCCAATATGAGAATTTCAGATTTTATTTCTTGGCAGGAATCTGAAGAAGGTAGAAAAGTTGATCTTCCAAAGATCAAGGAGTCCCACAAGGATATTCTATTCACATATTGGGACATACAATTGAAGCAAGTAGAAAGGGCAACAACAAGAGCATCTAGTACAACAAATAATATAATTGAAGTTGTGAACGAAAACCTTCATAGTGCCAATCTCATCAAGGAATGCAGGCCAGAAGTTCTCCTAGACATCAAACAGTTACAGAGACAGTGGAAAGAGACTTCCAAAATGCAAGTTAAGGAAATAAAACAGATGTCTAAGCTTGACTGGGAAACTTATTGGTAGTTTCTAGTGAAACCACATAGTCAATGGATGACTCTACGCTGTTTAACAAATTCCACTCAAAATATGGTGCCACCACTCTCTGATGTTGTATTTACAGGAGAATTAAGATCTAGAATCGGCCAGCCACCCTAGATGAAGGCAATGATAGATATCTGGAAACTCAAGGACTGAATGGCTGATTAGAACCATTCAAGTTGAAAAGCTCGTCATCATTTTACTTTCTATTTTAGTTTTTATTTTACTTATTCTGAGTAAGGTTATTTGAAACCTCCTCAACTTTTTATGTAGTAATCTATTTTTGATACATATGTTGTATTCTTTAAGCCTCTCTCATGCATTTAGAGAGGGGTCCATAATTTTATCAAAAAAACTTTGCAAAGGCTTTCACTTCTCTACTTTTGTGACTGTCTTGATGAAATAATTGGAACCAGATCTTGATTTTCTTAGAAATTGAAGCATACTCTACTGAATTTTCACTTTTGTACTTGTTGACGGTGTTGGACCCACCAACATGTCAAGGGCATCTCCCCGGTAAGAAGTCCCAATTAGACCTCAGACCATTTAGTGTAGGAGTCCCACTAGTGGGTTGTAAGGTAATTCCTTGATCGTGATGTCACACAAAGCGATGTAAGATAACACTGTTAGTAGCAAGGGTGTGACTGATGCAGTGAGTCAAGGAATGAGTATAAGAGGTTCCAACACTTCAAAGGGAGAGGAAGGTGAAGGTGAGTCCTAGGTTGAAAGGGATCAGTCCCAACTCGACTAGGAACACACAACATAAGGGACATGTGCAGCTTTTGGCAAAGCAGTCGACACAGATGCGGCAGTCCAACATACAAGGTAAGATAACACAAACAACTCACAGATCAGTTTGAGATGAGTGTGAGGATTGATATAACAAGGTTTAGAGAAAGGCATGTCTGGTGTCTAGCAGAGCAGCCGTCACGGACGGTGACAACATTAACAACATATGCAACACATTAACAACAAGATTCATATAATTGCATACAAATCAGTTCATATACAAGTATGTAAGTTAAATAACATATATCATTAAGGCAAACAGAATGGTCCAACTACAATAACAACATATGCATGAAAATGTGCTTGCTCTTATTATTAAAGAAGTGTAAGTCACAATAATACAATACACAATGTAAACCTGCTAGCCCCATCAGTGGAACGTTACATCCACATATTCCTGCTCCTCCAAAGAGATATACTAGCTCCGTGCAGTGGAGAAGCCAAGGCGTGTTACAATACTATCCAAGCCTTCTTCAAGATAGTCTTAGTAGAAGCTTGACTAACTAGTGGGCCCCAATATTGAAGCAATAATGCTGCAACTCCTGGGATTCCCTTCTTTAATTTTATCAACCCGGTAGTTCGTAACAAACTTGGAAGCGACGATGCTGTATGCACAAGTACCAGCTCTTGCCACAGTTGTCACTTGGTTAGCTGGCACAAGTCCGCTAGGGGCTTAAGCCAACTTTTATGAGCTCTGAGAAGAAGCTTTTTAACTGATGGATGAAAGCTAACTCAAAGGAAGCTAATCTACTTGCAGAAAGAAACTGAAAAGCTGGAAGAAAACACAAACCCTAGCAAACCCTAATTTTACCAGCTAGCCCTACTGATGCGAAAAAGAGGATGCAAGCTACTGAAAGAGATGCCATTACTTCTGAAAAGGTAAAATATATGTGTCTAAGCTACTTCTATCTGAAGAAAACACCTTTTTGTATTTTTGAATAAGTTGTCAGAATTATCATGCATGTGCTTTCACTGTTTTTGACTGTGCAGAGGTGGATCGGTGAGAGAAAATGCTTGCAGGAGGTTGGGAAGGTTAGAAGAGGTCCTAAGGGGTCCCTAGCACCCTTCCTGAGAGTTTCACAGTGATCGGATCTCAAGAAATCACTTTTGTGAGCTTCTACAGGAAGTCTGCAGGGGTTCTACAGGATGTTCTGGAATTTCTACAGGATGTTATGTAATTTTCTACAGGATGTTCAGAAATGGGATTTTGGAGCATGGATGGAGGGAAAAATGTGGAGGAATGAGTATGGAGGTGAAATAGGGGTGTAGGGGAGTTCAAGACTTGGAGGATGGAGTTGAGGAGTGGCACAAATGGTTAGATTTGTTCAAGGAGGGATGAAACGATGTTGCACAAGAAGATGAGAATCATGGCAAAGTAAGCGAATGAGGCAAATGGAAGGTAAGGGTTCTAAGTGAAGGATGAAGCAGGTAGGCTGAATGGAGTATGGGCAGGTAAGGAAGGATAACAAGTACTCTGCAAGTTGTTTTTCAAACGACACAAACAAGGACTTGGAAAATCAAAGACCTATCTACGTTAGCCTATTCTGACCTAGATAACAACAAAGAAATGGAACAAAAGTTTATTTGCAACGAAATAATGTGAAATGCTATGCAAACTAAGCAATCAAGACTCTGAACATGTAACCAATTTCTGCAAATAAAAATCGAACACTAATGATTGCATGGCGAAGCAAAGACTGTGTTTTTGTTGGCAGCGAGCTCACCTTGATCCCAGCTCCTGATCCCACTGAGGGAGAGGTGAAATCATAGGTGCTTGATGGCCTTTTCTGAAGCTCTTCCCTTTTAATAACCTATCAACTCAATCTGAACATAAAAATCCCTTTTAATCATCAAAAGCAATCTAAATAACAAAGCAAGATTTAAATCTAAATAGCAGATTTTATTCTAAGAATGCAGCAAGGACACATGAAAGTAAACAAAGGAAGTACTGGGCACTTGAGATGGGCCCAACCCCAAGAGCTACAGCCTCCTAAGAGAGATTAGAGCTGGTGCAAAGCTGGATTCATCTTTATTGATCAAAAGAATAGTTACATTTCAAAAAACGGTCCACAAAGAAAAGCTTGAAAATGTGCTGAAACGTAGAGCTAAACTACTGCCTAAAAAATGACTGAAAACTGAACTACAAACTAGCTAACTTCTGCTTACAAAGTGACTAACTACTGGCTAACCAAAATGAGGCCCTAAGACCTCTTATTTATACAAATTGAGGACCCCAATAGTCCTCCTAAACTTTAGGGACTTGGCCACCCAAAACTTGCAGTTAACAACAATCCTACTTGACTTGCTTGGCTGCCCTTGTGATAATTGATTTGGTGGCCCTTGAACTCCGAGCTGATGGTGAAGAATTCAAGGTAAGGGCCCATAAATGAAGGGGACACCTTCCTAAAAATCCTCTCCACGAATTTGGATACCAAGTGCTCATTTAAACCTTTGATTCTGTCTCCATATTGACCAAAAATACTACACAAAGCACACATTAGACTTGTTGGCATAATGACTAACCCAATGCACTCTATTAGCATAAATATAATAAAAAACATGTAATAAACTAATGAGAATGGTGGATTAAGTCGAATTAGGAGGTTGAATGAGCCCATATAATTATCCATTTTTGGGGCTCATCATCACCCCCCTACTGAAAGTGTTGCTCATCCTCTGAGCAACTAATCTATCTTTTCATCTTGATGGCCTTTGTGGCCTCCCTGTCGTGCCAAGTCTGAAGTGATGTTTCTTTCTCGTCATCGAACCATGATTTTCTTCCTACTTCTTCCACTGCCTGTGCTCCTTTCCTAAAGAATTCTCAGCTCTGTAGAACTGTCTCAACATCCTGTAGAGAGGCCTTTGTGTCCAACATTTTCATTCTTTCTCTCTAGGTGGATGTCTTCGGGCTTCCCCGTTCATAGCTGATGGATATCTTTGAAGGAGGCTCCTCCTTTTGTTTAGCTTTTGTGTCCTTAATGACAATTTGCTCCTTTGACTGTGGTTTGGGTCTGCCCACTTTTATCTGTGTGCTCCTTTTTCACTTTAAAGTACATTGAGGTTTGCCTCTTTCCCTTCTTTTTTGGTCTTGGAGGTGTGCTAATGGTGGAAAGCATGGTTGTTGCCTCCCTGGCCAAAATCTCAGGTGATTTTCCCTTTTTATTCCTCTATTTCTAGACTTCCTGTAGAAAGTCCTGTGCTGACTGCTTTCTGTCTTCCTGTAAAAACTGCTTTCTGGCTTCCTGTAGAAACTGTCTTCACTGTTTCAGTCTACTTGGCTGGGGGTGTCTTACCTTTTAATTGTGGTGTGGTTGCCTTGGTTGTGACAACTCCCATTTGGGCTTTCTTGGCCTTTTTTCCAGCCTTTTTTTCCTTTTTTCGCCCTCTCTGTTTTTGCTGTTGTCTCCTTTTCTGTCTCATGCTCAACGGTCATGTCAAATTCCTCTTTTTCCTTCTGTTCTTCCTCTGTTTTTCCCTCTGCTTGAATGTCTTGTGCTCCCTCATCAATGTTCTTCTCAATTTCTTCAGTTGGCATGGTGTTGAGTTTGTGTTTTAACCAAAAAAAGGAAAACTTTTCATGGAAACAGTCATTTCACTGCGACAGAGGATAGCTGAATTTTCTTCTTTTTCTGGGACCAAATAAGGAATTCTTCATGCTCCTTACAACATCAAATGACAGTAATTCCCTTGTGTTAAAACTGCTGTCACCTAGAATTGGTGGGTCTGTTTATGAAAGAATTTTTTTTACAGAGCAGAGCATAAGGACATTGATTTTTTCCAACACATTAATAGATATGTAAATTCAAGTTTTTCCACACACACAGAGGTCGGTCTCTACTGCTGCATGTTTTCTTTGCAAGGGATTTTTTTTTTATTTTCTTTTTTAAAACTGATGAGGAGATTTCGGATGCAGAGGAAAAAACTGGGTAAACTTAGTGAATCATGCAGGTAAACTTCCACTGTTCTCAATGCACAGGCAGACGTTTTACTCTCATTTTTCAATTTAATGCCATTTTCAATTCACCATTTTGCACCAACAAATCATGCACAAGGAAGTTTCCCCGGTCCTACCTCATTTGGAGCTTGAAATTCGCCGAAAATCCCAGGTTTTCTTTCTGCATGGTTGTTTTCTGGGTTTCCTGTAGAAGACTCCCTGTAGAAATTCCTGTAGAGCGCCCCTGCACCTCTGAACGAGCCTGATACGCAGTAGAATCTCGAAGACAGGTAGAGAAACTGGTGGAGGATGACTAGTTAATCATTTTGTGCAAATGAACAGCAGTTTGTGAGTTTCAGCTGAGTGTTCTTTAATTGTTGCGTGACTTGTGGTGAGATGGCAAAAATGTGCGTTGGCCCATGCAGATGGCAGTGTTATGATGAACTATATGTTCTCTTCTTGTTAATCAGTTGCACTGGAGTTCAAACGACCAACACTACCAATTTTTTTTTCTTTTTCTTTTTTTTTTAAATTTCACATGAGTTGTCTAACACGTACGCTGCATGATTCCTGGCTGATTGCTAGAGATTTGCACAAGGAACTATCGGCTTAATCCCACCACTTCATTCGTTATGCACTTTCGAATCATATTGATGCAAATAGAGGAGCTGGTTTAGACACATACCTGCAAGTCGAATGGTTGCTGTGAGGTGCTGTGGCCTTTCATTTGCTGCATGCATTGGTTTCTGTGGTTGCATGATGGCTTTGTGGCTGATTCATGGCTATTTTTTCTTGTGCAGGTATCATCTGGCTGGATCCATGCTGTAGGAGCTGGCTTCACGTTCAGAT
>APFE030654339.1:0-45074 GCA_000404065.3 Pinus taeda
ATAAAGTCTTTGTCGAATTGAGGACTGGTGAGGACATGCGTTTGAGTCAAGGCAGTTTTTATACTCTCAAAAGCCTGCTTGGTTTCAATAGACCATTTTACCTTGTCATCCTTCTTCAACATGTTGCTCAACAGCCTTATTAGTTCAACTAGGTTTGGGATAAATCTCCTTAGGAAATTAATCTTTCCAAGGAATTCTTGCAGTTCTTTTATGTTTATTGGAAAGGGGATTTGGAGGATAGCTTGAATTATTTCAGGATCAATTCTAATCCCATCTTTTGATATGATATGTCCTAGAAGCTTGCCTTCCTCAAGGGCAAACAGGGAGTTCTTGGGATTCAAGGAAATGCCATATTTCCCGCATGTCATGAAAATTTGCCTTAAGTGCTTAAGGTGCTCTTGGTCAGATTTGGAGAATGGGGTTAGATCATCAAGGTAAACAACAAGGAAATCATGTATCTCCTTGGCAAATGCATATCCATTGCCCTTTGAAAGGTAGCACCAACGTTTTTTAGCCCGAAAGGCATTTTAACGTACTTAAATGTTCCCCACAGTGTGGTAAATGTTGTCTTGTCCTGGTCATCCGGGTGAACAAGTATCTGATTAAATCCTGAAAATCCATATAGTAAAGAAATTCTAGAGGAACCCACTATTCTTTGTAAGATATGGTCCATTTTGGGCAAAGGGTAGTGGTCTTTTAAAGAGACCTGGTTTAAATTTCTCAAGTCTACACACAGTCTTATCTCTCCTGTTTTTTCCTAGTGGGAACTAAATTAGATACCCATTCAGAGAATCTGATGGGTGCAATGATACCTGCTTCAAACATTCTCTTTATTTCTTTTTCAATAAGGGGAAGAAGCATGGGGTTGATTCTTCTAAGTTTCTGCTTGAACGGTTTTTGATTTGGTTTTAAGGGAATGGTATGTTGGATCACTGAGGTGTCATAGGACTTCAAGTCCTCATAACTCCACGCAAATACATCTTGGAATTCTTTGAACAAATCCACATATTTCGGTTTTTGATCAGGGGGCAGATTTTTGGACAACTTAATCATTCTGGGCTGCTCTGCTATTCCTATGTTGTATTCTTCTATAGCAGCATTTAAAGGCTCCATTTTTGGCTTTTTGGGCACATCATTGTCATCAAACATGTCTTCCAATGGAGTAAGGCCAGCAGGTAGAAAATTACTCTTTAGATCAATAAACTCATCCTTTGCTCTGGCTGTTTCCTCTAAACACATTTATTTCAACTACTCTATGTTTACATTGTAAAAAACAGTTGGGTTAAGGATTTGTTTAGCTGTTGCAGCTGTTACAGCCAGCTGATTTTCTTCTGTTAGATCTTGGGAATCATTCATGGCATCCATGCCAATGTTGGTGTTCGAAAATTCGCCCTCAAGAAGGAGGAAATTGTTAATCTGGACATCATTTTGAAATACCTGCCAATCCTTAACATTGTTAGGGACCGAAGGTCAGTGTTTTATTTCAGCGGTGAAATGGTGATTTGGTTCAAAGGGAAGCTTGCATGTGCTAGCAAAAGTTGCTAGACTATGGGCATGAATATTATGATCTCTTGAAATTTTGGCAAGCTTGAATTTGTTGAAAGAATTGAGTATCTCGGTGGCAGTAGCCCTGTAAGCTCTCATTCTACTATCATTAGTAACAAAGTTACCTTTAATTTGTTGTATGATCAAATCCGAGTCACCTAGGATGGACACTTTTGTAGCTCCTAGGACTTTGAGCAGTTTAAGGCCTAAGAGAAGAGCTTCATACTCTGCCATGTTGTTTGTACATCTGAAATTTAGTCTATAGGCATGGCCTTCTGCGTGATTATCATGTGTATTGTAAATCCATACTCCTACCCCTGCTCCTAACTTGTTGACAGAACCATCAAACTCTAAATACCATGTGATTTCTTGTTTGAGGTTTGTATTAAGAGTTTCAGTTATTTAAGGATTGGGCAGACTTACAATTTCTGTTTCGCGATGTTCTTCTTGTTTTTTGTTGGTTTCCTTGACTTTTGAGACAATCTCATGGGTATTGGCAACCGATTCCTCATTGATGTATGTTTCTTGTTCTAAATATAACGGCTTATCATCAGTTGGAGGACTGGTGTTATCATTAAATAAAATAAAAGAATCCATATCAAAATGGATTGAGTAAATTGGAAAATTTTGGGGCTTTTCCTCACTGCTTACCACATACTTCATTAATGTTTCTCTATACAGTCTCTTTGGTTTCCCAAAGACAGATATAGTGGCATAAGAGAGGTCAAGTTGAAGGGATCCTTTCAATTTTTCTCCCCACGATCTAGATAGGAGCATGCCATATTTTGTGGGAATGTCAAAAACTACTACGTCCATTAGGATTGTCTTGTTGGGAATTGGACTAGAGACACACAAAGGTCTTTAATCAAGCCTAAACATTTGACTTGACTTGAGTCAAAGGAATATAGATCTTTGTATGGTCTTGTGACATCAAGGTTCAACCTTTCCATTACAACTTTGGGCATAAGGTTATGTGAGGCCTGAGTCAAACATGGCATTATGCAATATTTTGTCATGTATGTGCAGACTGACATAAAAAGGTGGAACAGGTCCATATGTTGATTTTCCATTAACTTCTGCGCCAAACAACAGCTCAGGGGTATCGTCTAAAACGTTTGCATCATCCCTTACTACTGGTAGTTGAAGCGACCTTTGAATTTATTGCCTATATACATCATGTTTGGCAAGTTCTGAGAGGGGGATGGATATCTTGAATTTTCCAATCTCTGCTTCTAAACTGAATGGTTTTTCCAATGAGTTCTTGGTATTGATAGTGGCAGATTTCTCTTTTTCAGGCATACCCTCTATGTTTTCTTTTGGAATGTCAATGTCATGATGTATGACAGTTTGTGGTATTTCTGTTTTGGGAGGATTTTTTGGAGTGCTGTTTAGATCTTCTTTTGGGGGGGAGGGAGGTAGAGGCCGATCAATAGGAGGCTTTGTGTCTGTTATATCCTCCACAATTACTTGATGCGGGTTTGGGACAGAGCTTTCAGTTGGTTGAGTTATGGTGTCATAGCCTTTAATTTTGTTGGGTTGTCTGCCATCTTTTGTTTTGCTAGATGCAAGGACATCAATGGTCCTTGTTCTCAATTTTTATTTTTTGTGTACCTTGTACACAGCAGTATCATAGCCTTGTTTGAAATGGAAAGACTCTCCCTACTTAGTGTGAAATTATTTTATATCAGGGTATGATCGGTCCTCTTGAGTAAGAAATATTTGTTGTTTGTTTTCCGAATCTATCAGGTTCATATGAGTCCCATCTGTGGGCTCACTAGATGTGGATGCCTCCGCATAGTTTTCTTGAAAGGAGGCCTAATATCATGGTCGGGACTGGCCCTTCCAGAATTTGTGTTTTGAGTTTTTCTGAAGTTCGGGTTCCTTATGGCATTGGGCTATTGGCCTTGCCATGAAGTTTTCCTCTCAACATTGTCTACTCTGTCTCCCAGCCTGTGGATGCCACTGATAATAGCATCTAGCTTCTGATCAAAGGCTGAGGGTTCTTCCTTGAAGGTGGTTCTTCTCTCATTTCTGGCTCTGTTTCTTTTAGCAATTAGATTTGCCTCCACACTAACAATAATATCTTGCATTTCTGCAAGGCTTTGAGGTGCTCTTTCCCTTAAATGATATGTTGTCTCAGCATCAAAGCCATCAGGGAATTTGTACAAAGCGAGATCAGGTCGAGGTCTTAAATTTTGTGGTATTGCATTGTAAACATTATTAAACCCTGCACAGTTATCCAAAACCGTTTCCTGAAGTCCTCTTTTGATAGTATCATACTCAGATAGTATGAGTAGGGGGTCTTTCTTTTTCTCCCATATGTTAATAAATGTCTGGTATAAGGCTTCCGGGTTTAATATGGAAATGGGTGTAAGTGCCCTAAACGAGGGTTTGACATCACCAGTCAAACTTTGGACAAAAATCTTCATTCTCACGCTGTCATCATCAATTTCATAACTCTCAAAGTAATCCTACATTTTCTTTGTATGTTGTAGGGCGGTGCAGGAGTTTGTGCCATCAAAATAGGTGATTTTTGTCTGGTAGTCCTGAGGCATAGCCCCGGGATTAGCAGGCAGCTGTAAGCGCGCATATCTATTAGCCATGATAATGGGGATAAGTGAAAAAACTAGGGCAACTAGGATAACAGGAACAACCGGGGTAGAAGGAGTAGTAGTGGTAGTAGGAGTATAGGATGGAGGTGTATAAGAGCTGCTTGGAGAGGGGGGTGATGAACCAGGGGAACTAGGGGTTGACCGAAATAGAACTTTGACAGTGGTTGGAACACTGCTTGGCTGAACTATTTCAGGACTCGCAACAGTTGGGTCTTCTTTTTTCTTTTGCTTTCTAATGATCTTAGGGATTAAATTCGGATTCTCAAAAGCAGTTGGGCGATTGGGATCAGGATTTGATCTTGTATGAATTTTTTTCTTTTTAGGAGCCAGCTTCTAATCTATTTTTTGGGAAATTTCTCTAAAAGCACAGGTCGACCGAGACTTTCAAAGGTCCGTTTCTTCCTCTATGGGGCTGCAGACTGGTTTAGTGAGATTATCTGAGGAGTTCCCCAGTGGAGTCACCATTATGTTATCACTGAGGTTGTCCCTAGGCTCCAGTAGGGATATGGCCGAGGTAACCACAAACCAATCTTTGGACTACAGGTTCTAGCCCACCTGCAATCAGAGAGGGCTCTCTCTTAGTGATTTAACTTTGTCGATGATGCTTTTAGGCTAGTTGTTAGGTTCAAGGGTTTTGTTGTTTTCTTTGGATGGAAGGAAAATGCTTTCAGGCAGAGAGGCAATTGCTGAAGTGATAAGCTTCAAACCATTGGGCATGGAGTCATGGGTTAGGATTGCCAGTGTGTTTTCTTGGTCATAAGAGGAATATGGAGCGGGATAGCCGCAAATAAAACAACTTTCAAACTAAAGATGAATGGATGTAAGGAATGAGAGGCACTTAAGAATCTCTCACTCAGCTTACCAGATGGAAAGGATGATCTCTATCTAGGGGCAATGAAGAATCCCTGGATAACTGTCATGCGTGATAAGGTTAGGGCAAACATGAGCCATGTGGAATTAATATTTATGCCTATACAGAGGAAAACATAAAGAAATAACAGAAATTGAGCCTAGAGTGTAATTTAACAAATTCTAAGCTAATCTTCTTTTCTCCTGTTTAGATGATAACTTATGAATGGAAAATAGAGGTAAGAAGAACTTATTGAGTTATGCAACAGCACACGAATTCCATAATCACTCTTCAACCGTGAAACATAGTGAACAATCCATTCTACAAAACTCATAAGCAGTCTTTGATTACAGAAACTATCAAGTATTACAGTGCGAGTCTCTCCTGGAGAAAAATCAGCTAAAGATAGCTTGTCAACCAACCAACCCTTAATACAGTCTTGAGGGCTGTTTTTATAGTGAAAATATTTCAAAATATTTATTACAATCGACCTAAAATAGGTCCGCGAAAAGAGCTTTCTAAACCTAAAACTGTGCCAAAATTAAATGCAGGTAAATATCTATTGAACTGTGTCAGAGGTAGCTGGATCAGAAAGAGTGTAATGTGGCCCTTGGTGGCTCAATGTAGTACTGTTGGAATAACTATGCTTTGGGATTTGCAGTTCTAATCTTGTGTGATTTAAATGTGCAATAACCGTGATTTGAGAGTCTTAAGCGGTTTCACCCTTTTCTTTGACTTTGTTGGTGGGTGTTTAATTTTCACCTGCTTTGGGCCACTCCTAAGATCTTTGCTGATACTCTTCGCTACTACATTGATGGTCTTCGCCGCTTCCTGATACTCTTTGATCTACTTTTTGTCTGCATATTTAATCTGATACTCTTTAATCTTTGTTCTTGGTCTCTCTCTGTCTTCAAATTCGTTTCATGTGGCAAAATCAGGCAATTTCGGGCTTTTTCAGTGCAAAAGGGGCCAAGGAATCAAAAGATTCCCTGAAGATTCCCCAATATCGCTCATTTCCCATAGCGATGCGTGATTAGCGCTTCGCTCAAATCGTGCATCGAACACTGCCTTCGTTTCTTATTTCAGAGCTCCGAAGCTCGACTTTCGCGCTTACGTGTTTTTTCCTTTCATTTGGTTGCTGACGTCAGTTGTACGGCGGATGATGTCAGCGAGGTGACATGGCAAGGTGATGTGGCAAAGATCGGATCGGTAGGGTAATTCCTATGTTACTGCGATGCGATATACTTTTTCGATGCGATCGCGATATCGCATCGGCAGAGAATGAGAAGGTATTTATTTTGGAAATGTGATGCTTGCGACCGCCGGTCGCCGATATCGCGATATCGCATCGGGAAAAAAGGAAAGGGGCACACCTATGTGGTATAAAATATTGCGATATGCTGATGCGAAATGGCTCACCAGGATCGGAAGAATGTTAAGGGAATCAGTCAAGGGTTTATTATGATCGGAAGGAGTGAATATGTGCTTTTTAAAGAGTATTTGAGGCCTCGGAAGGGGTCCGATAACCTAAAAAGGAATTTTATGCTTTGAAAGGAGTCCATTGCATTAGAAGATGGTTTGAAGGGGCAGCATGAGGGTTCTTGCCAAGTTTCAGATAAACTGAGCAATTCCCGAGGTTACTTATGGTTATTTCAACCAGGGGGAGGGGATATTTACATAACGGGATTATCTACATAGTTTTAGTAGAGGGATGGGAAAAATATAGGGAGTTAAATAATAATGTCAGTAGTTAATATGGAGATGACAAGAAAGTGCTAAGTTTCAGAGATCTTAGGCTTCAAAGGTGAGGTAGAACTTTATAGAGAATGTATGGATCCTCCTTGAGTGAAGCAGATCTTCACCTCGGCTAATGACATGGAGAATGATGAAACTAAAAGATGTCATGCAGATGTTGACCTCTTTTTGGGGGAAATTAGTTAATGATTTGGGGAATAGGAAGAAAGGGAAGTTAGTTATGCCTGATTTGAGCTCCTTCATATGAAAACTGCCTGATGACTGTGACCTGAGTAGAGATGATACTTTAAAACATGGAAATGAATCAGAAATCAAGATTCTGCAACCTCAAAACTACTTACCCAGCCCACTTGCCTAACATTTTTTCTTCTTTTGGTTTGGGTGCATTTAGACTTGCAGACCCAACATTTCAATTTTTTCTTTTTATGCCTTCCTATCTACAAACTACCCTTATTTCTTCCAAGGGCCCAGATTAAGCAGTTGGGCTCCTTTGATTCTCTACCTATCTAAGCATCTGCCAAGATTAAGCTGTTTGGACATATTTTCATTCTCTATATTCTAAAACAGGAAATTGAAACCTAGGGAGACCAAGATTAAGCTGCTTGGACCTCCCTTTAGCTGAAAATTCTACAAAATTGGAATGACTCTTCAAAATTGGAAAGCAGTTAGATGAACTTTGAGTAGCATTCTCTCTTTGGTGACTGTTTAGCAAATATGGAGCATTGCAGCATGCAAAGTATGACATATTTAGCCTGTAAAAATGTCAATCATGAAATATGATTAACCTGCTGCAGCAGGAGGCTAACAGTGGCTCCACTTGGGGATGGCTTTTCCTTGTGAGAAGCTAAGAACAGCAGGTCAGATTGCCTTGATTCTTCTATTATTGTTTTGCTTTGAAACTTCTTAGTGTTGACTGTTGGATTGATTTGAACTTTTGGACTGCTAACAGCACTTTCCCTTAACTGTTTTGCTGTTAGATTGTAAAGCACTGCGTGCTTTCTTCTGTGTGCTTTAGCATTATGGATTCTTACAAAAATTAAAATCAAACTGATGATATTTACAAACGTTCTATGTACAGAAAAATAACACCGCCTGCTCTTTTCAATCAAAAGGATCATTGTAGATCTTTAGCATTCGGCCATTGACAGGTCCTTTTTCACTTGTGCTGCCATATAGAGATCTGAGAAAATATGTATTATTGCCTTGCACAGCGATGATGATGTATGGACCTTTCCATAGAAAATCGAATTTTGCATGATTTCCCTTGTCTTCTCTTCGTGATTCCCATCTCAGGACTTTGTTGCCCACCCAGAAATCTTTTGCTTTAGCCTTCTTATCAAACATCCTTTCGAGCTTCTCTTGCAGCATTTGTGCTCTGTCATAGACTTGCTCTCTGGTTTGCTGAAGATGAATGGTTTGGTTAACTCTTCTCTGTATGTCATTTGGTTCAGCCTGGATTTCCTACAATAGTTTAATAGTAGGAATGCCCAAAGATGAAGGAAATTTGGCTTCCATGCCCTATACTAATTCATAAGGGCTCATCCCAATAGATTTCTTGGTGGAAAGTCTGTCTGCCCACAGAGCATTTGTGAGCTTCCTATGCCAGTTCTTTGTGTTTTCCTCCAGTAATTTCTTTATGATATTGATGAGGCTTTTGTTGGATGATTCGGCCAAGCCATTGCCTTGAGGGTAGTAAGTTGTGTAGTGGCCCCAAGTAATGTGGTATTTATGGCAGAAGTTGCTCATCTTTTTGGATTTGAAGGCAGCAGCATTGTCAGTGATGATTTTCTCAGGGCATCCAAATCTGGAAAGGATATTGCTCTCAAGGAATTGGATAATGGTGGAGTCGTTGGCTTGTCTACATAGAATGGCTTCAATCCACTTAGTGAAATAATCGATGGCTGTTAAAATCCATTTGTGCTGGCTTGAGGAAGAGGGATGAATTTGTCCAATGAAGTTGAGACCCCATTGCTGAAAAGGTTTCTCGGTTGAAATAGGCTTAAGGGGCAAGGGCAGTAATTTTCTTTTTCCTTCAAAGATTTGGCATTTGTGGCATGAAACATCAAACTTCTTGACATCTGCAAATAGAGAGGGCCAATAATAACCAGCCCTTAAAATCTTGTTAGCAGTGGACTTCCAATATAAGTGTCCTCCATAGTCCCCTGCATGGAATTCATTCATGATGTTGTTAGCTTCATTCATGGTCAAACAATTAAGCAAAACACCTTCATGATTTTTCCAAAAAAAAGCACCATCTATGACACAAAACTTTGAGGATTTCATCTTTAAAAATCTTTTCTTGGTTCTGGAAAATCCTGGGGGAGCACACAGGTTTAACAATACAAAGAAAATATCAGCATACCATGGGGATTGCAAAAAGGTTTCACTAATCTGTGTAATTGCCAGCTCCGGTTCATTGTCCAGTTGATTAATGTCTAACGCTTGGAAGTTTGTTTCGGACATTAGTTTGGCTAAACCTTGTCCCTTTATCAGCTTGGTGGGTTTTATTTCAATGTCATATTCAAGGATGCTGGAAATCCACTTGCCTCTTTTGCCTTCTAGTCCCTCTTGAGTTAATATATCCTTTACAACAGCCTTAGGGACATAGGTAATCACATGGGAGTATAAGATGTAAATTCTGAAATCTTTGATGGCTTTGACCAAGGCATAAGCTTGCTTTTCCATAATCTGATATTTCAAGGCTGCATCTCTCAAAGCTCGGCTGAAGAAAGAAATTAGTCTTTCGTTGCCTTGATCATCTTTTTGAACACTGCTTGGCTGAACTATTTCAGGACTCGCAACAGTTGGGTCTTCTTTTTTCTTTTGTTTTCTAATGATATTAGGGATTAAATTCGGATTCTCAAAAGCAGCTGGGCGATTGGGATCAGGATTTGATCTTGTATGACTTTTTTGCTTTTTAGGAGCCAGCTTCTAATCTATTTTTTGGGAAATTTCTCTAAAAACACAGGTCGACCGAGACTTTCAAAGGTCGGTTTCTTCCTCTATGGGGCTGCAGACTAGTTTAGTGAGATTATCTGAGGAGTTCCCCAGTGGAGTCACCATTATGTTCTCACTGACGTTGTCCCTAGGCTCCAGTAGGGATATGGCCGAGGTAACCACAAACCAATCTTTGGACTGCAGGTTCTAGCCCACTTGTAATTAGAGAGGGCTCTCTCTTAGTGATTTAACTTTGTCGATGATGATTTTAGGCTAGTTGTTAGGTTCAAGGGTTTTGTTGTTTTCTTTGGATGGAAGGAAAATGCTTTCAGGCAGAGAGGCAATTGCTGAAGTGATAAGCTTCAAACCATTGGGCATGGAGTCATGGGTTAGGATTGCCAGTGAGTTTTCTTGGTCATAAGAGGAATATGGAGCGGGATAGCCGCAAATAAAACAACTTTCAAACTAAATATGAATGAATGTAAGGAATGAGAGGCACTTAAGAATCTCTCACTCAGCTTACCAGATGGAAAGGATGATCTCTATCTAGGGGCAATGAAGAATCCCTGGATAACTGTCATGCGTGATAAGGTTAGGGCAAACATGAGCCATGTGGAATTAATATTTATGCCTATACAGAGGAAAACATAAAGAAACAACAGAAATTGAGCCTAGAGTGTAATTTAACAAATTCTAAGCTAATCTTCTTTTCTCCTGTTTAGATGATAACTTATGAATGGAAAATAGAGGTAAGAAGAACTTATTGAGTTATGCAATAGCACATTAATTCCATAATCACTCTTCAACCGTTAAACATAGTGAACAATCCATTCTCCAAAACTCATAAGCAGTCTTTGATTACAGAAACTATCAAGTATTACAGTGCGAGTCTCTCCTGGAGAAAAATCAGCTAAAGATAGCTTGTCAACCAACCAACCCTTAATACAGTCTTGAGGGCTGTTTTTATAGTGAAAATATTTCAAAATATTTATTACAATCGACCTAAAACAGGTCCGCGAAAAGGGCTTTCTAAACCTAAAACTGTGCCAAAATTAAATGCAGGTAAATATCTACTAAACTGTGTCAGAGGTAGCTGGATTAGAAAGAGTGTAATGTGGCCCTTGGGAGCTCAATGTAGTACTGCTGGAATAACTATGCTTTGGGATTTGCAGTTCTAATCTTGTGTGAGTTAAATGTGCAATAACCGTGATTTGAGAGTCTTAAGCGGTTTCACCCTTTTCTTTGACTTTGTTGGCGGGTGTTTAATTTGCACCTGCTTTGGGCCGCTACTAAGATCTTTGCTGATACTCTTCGCTGCTACATTGATGGTCTTCGCCACTTCCTGATACTCTTTGATGTGCTTTTTGTCTGCATATTTAATGTGATACTCTTTAATCTTTGTTCCTGGTCTCTCTCTATCTTCAAATTCATTTCATGTGGCAAAATCAGGCAATTTCGGGCTTTTTCGATGCAAAAGGGGCCAAGGAATCAAAAGATTCCCTGAAGATTCCCCAATATTTCTCATTTCCCATAGCGATGCGTGATTAGCACTTCGCTCAAATCGCACATCGAACACTGCCTCCGTTTCTTGTTTCAGAGCTCCGAAGCTCGACTTTCGCGCTTACGTGTTTTTTCCTTTCTTTTGGCTGCTGACGTTAGTTGTACGGTGGATGATGTCAGCGAGGTGACGTGGCAAGGTGATGTGGCAAAGATCGGGTCGGTAGGGTAATTCCTATGTTACTGCGATGTGATATACTTTTTCGATGCGATTGCGATATCGCATCGGCAGAGAATGAGAAGGTATTTATTTTGGAAATGTGATGCTTACGACCGCCGGTCGCCGATATCGCGATATCGCATCGGGAAAAAGGGAAAGGGGCACACCTATGTGGTATAAAATATTGCGATATGCCGATGCGGAATGGCTCCCCAGGATCGGAAGAATGTTAAGGGAATCGGTCAAGGGTTTATTGTGATCGGAAGGAGTGAATATGTGCTTTTTGAAGAGTATTTGAGGCCTCGGAAGGGGTCCGATAACCTAAAAAGGAATTTTATGCTTTGAAAGGAGTCCATTGCATTAGAAGATGGTTTGAAGGGGCAGCATGAGGGTTCTTGCCAAGTTTCAGATAAACTGAGCAATTCCCGAGGTTACTTATGGTTATTTCAACCAGGGGGAGGGGATATTTACATAAGGGGATTATCTACATAGTTTTAGTAGAGGGATGGGAAAAATATAGGGAGTTAAATAATAATGTCAGTAGTTAATATGGAGATGACAAGAAAGTGCTAAGTTTCAGAGATCTTAGGCTTCAAAGGTGAGGTAGAACTTTATAGAGAATGTATGGATCCTCCTTGAGTGAAGCAGATCTTCACCTCGGCTAATGACATGGAGAATGATGAAACTAAAAGATGTCAAGCAGATCTTGACCTCTTTTTTGGGGAAATTAGTTAATGATTTGAGGAAGAGGAAGAAAGGGAAGTTAGTTATGCCTGATTTGAGCTCCTTCATATGAAAACTGCCTGATGACTATGACCTGAGTAGAGATGATACTTTAAAACATGGAAATGAATCAGAAATCAAGATTCTGCAACCTCAAAACTAGTTACCCAGCCCACTTGCCTAACATTTTTTCTTCTTTTGGTTCGGGTGCATTTAGACTTGCAGACCCAACATTTCAATTTTTTCTTTTTATGCCTTCCTATCTACAAACTACCCTTATTTCTTCCAAGGGCCCAGATTAAGCAGTTGGGCTCCTTTGATTCTCTACCTATCTAAGCATCTGCCAAGATTAAGCTGTTTGAACATATTTTCATTCTCTATATTCTAAAACCGGAAATTGAAACCTAGGGAGACCAAGATTAAGCTGCTTGGACCTCCCTTTAGCTGAAAATTCTACAAAATTGGAATGACTCTTCAAAATTGGAAAGCAGTTAGATGAACTTTGAGTAGCATTCTCTCTTTGGTGACTGTTTAGCAAATATGGAGCATTGCAGCATGCAAAGTATGACATATTTAGCCTGTAAAAATGTCAATCATGAAATATGAGTAACCTGCTGTAGCAGGAGGCTAACAGTGGCTCCACTTGGGGATGGCTTTTCCTTGTGAGAAGCTAAGAACAGCAGGTCAGATTGCCTTGATTCTTCTATTATTGTTTTGCTTTGAAACTTCTTAGTGTTGACTGTTGGATTGATTTGAACTTTTGGACTGCTAACATCACTTTCCCTTAACTGTTTTGCTGTTAGATTGTAAAGCACTGCCTGCTTTCTTCTGCGTGCTTTAGCATTATGGATTCTTACAAAAATTAAAATCAAACTGATGATATTTACAAACGTTCTATGTACAGAAAAATAACACCGCCTGCTCTTCTCAATCAAAAGGATCATTGTAGATCTTTAGCATTCGACCATTGACAGGTCCTTTTTCAGTTTTGCTGCCATATAGAGATCTGAGAAAATATGTATTATTGCCTTGCACAGCGCTGATGAGGTATGGACCTTTCCATAGAAAATCGAATTTTGCATGTTTTCCCTTGTCTTCTCTTCGTGAGTCCCATCTCAGGACTTTGCTGCCCACCCAGAAATCTTTTGCTTTAGCCTTCTTATCAAACATCCTTTTGAGCTTCTCTTGCAGCATTTGTGCTCTGTCATAGACTTGCTCTCTGGTTTGCTGAAGATGAATGGTTTGGTTAACTCTTCTCTGTATGTCATTTGGTTCAGCCTAAATTTCCTACAATAGTTTAATAGTAGGAATGCCCAAAGATGATGGAAATTTGGCTTCCATGCCCTATACTAATTCATAAGGGTTCATCCCAATAGATTTCTTGGTGGAAAGTCTGTCTGCCCATAGAGCATTTGTGAGCTTCCTATGCCAGTTCTTTGTGTTTTCCTCCAGTAATTTCTTTATGATATTGATGAGGCTTTTGTTGGATGATTCGGCCAAGCCATTGCCTTGAGGGTAGTAAGCTGTGCAGTGGCCCCAAGTAATGTGGTATTTATGGTAGAAGTTGATGATCTTTTTGGATTTGAAGGCAGGAGCATTGTCAGTGATGATTTTCTCAGGGCATCCAAATCTGGAAAGGATATTGCTCTCAAAGAATTGGATAATGGTGGATTCGTTGGCTTGTCTACATGGAATGGCTTCAATCCACTTAGTTAAATAATCGATGGCTATTAAAATCGATTTGTGCTGGCCTGAGGAAGAGGGATGAATTTCTCCAATGAAGTTGAGACCCCATTGCTGAAAAGGTTTCTCAGTTGAAATAGGCTTAAGGGGCAAGGGCAGTAATTTTCTTTTTCCTTCAAAGATTTGGCATTTGTGGCATGAAACATCAAACTTCTTGACATCTGCAAATAGAGAGGGCCAATAATAACCAGCCCTTAAAATCTTGTCAGCAGTGGACTTCCAATATAAGTGTCCTCCATAGTCCCCTGCATGGAATTCTTTCATGATGTTGTTAGCTTCATTCATGGTCAAACAATTAAGCAAAACACCTTCATGATTTTTCCCAAAAAAAGCACCATCTATGACACAAAACTTTGAGGATTTCATCTTTAAAAATCTTTTCTTGGTTCTGGAAAATCCTGGGGGAGCACACAGGTTTAACAATACAAAGAAAATATCAGCATACCATGGGGATTGCGAAAAGGTTTCACTAATCTGTGTAATCGCCAGCTCCGGTTCATTGTCCAGTTGATTAATGTCTAAGGCTTGGAAGTTTGTTTCGGACATTAGTTTGGCTAAACCTTGTCCCTTTATCAGCTTGGTGGGTTTTATTTCAATGTCATATTCAAGGATGCTATAAATCCGCTTGCCTCTTTTGCCTTCTAGTCCCTCTTGAGTTAATATATCCTTTACAACAGCGTTAGGGACATAGGCAATCACATGGGAGTATAAGATGTAAATTCTGAAATCTTTGATGGCTTTGACCAGGGCATAAGCTTGCTTTTCCATAATCTGATATTTCAAGGGTGCATCTCTCAAAGCTCGGCTGAAGAAAGAAATTAGTCTTTCGTTGCCTTGATCATCTTTTTGCAAAAGGACAGCGACTATAGTGTGCTCAGATGCAAAGGAAAAAATGATAAAGTCTTTGTCGAATTGAGGACTGGTGAGGCTAGGCGTTTAAGTTAAGGCAGTTTTTATACTCTCAAAAGCCTTCTTGGTTTCAAGAGACCATTTTACCTTGTCATCCTTCTTCAACATGTTGCTCAATAGCCTTATTAGCTCAGCTAGGTTTGGGATAAATCTCCTTAGGAAATTGATCTTTCCAAGGAATGATTGCAGTTCTTTTATGTTTCTTGGATAGGGGATTTGGAGGATAGCTTGAATTCTTTCAGGATCAATTCTAATCCCATCTTTTGATATGATGTGGCCTAGAAGCTTGCCTTCCTCAAGGGAAAATAGGGACTTCTTGGGATTCAAGGAAATGCCATAATTCCTGCATGTCATGAAAATTTTCCTTAAGTGCTTAAGGTGCTCTTGGTCAGATTTGGAGAATGGGGTTAGATCATCAAGGTAAACTACAAGGAAATCATGTATCTCCTTAGCAAATGCAATATGCATTGCCCTTTGAAAGGTAGCACCAGCGTTTTTCAGGCCGAAAGGCATTTTAACGTACTTAAATGTTCCCCACGGTGTGGTAAAGGCTGTCTTGTCTTGGTCATCCGGGTAAACAAGTATCTGATTAAATCCTAAAAATCCATCCAGTAAAGAAATTCTAGAGGAACCCACTACTCTTTGTAAGATATGGTCCATTTTGGGCAAAGGGTAGTGGTGTTTTAGAGAGACCTGATTTAAGTTTCTCAAGTCTACACAGAGTCTTATCTCTCCTGTTTTTTTCCTAGTGGGAACTGAATTAGAAACCCATTTAGAGAATCTGATGGGTGCAATGATACCTACTTCAAACATTCTCTTTATTTCTTTTTCAATAAGGGGAAGAAGAATGGTGTTGATTCTTCTAAGTTTCTATTTGAACGGTTTTTGGTTCGGTTTTAAGGGAATGGTGTGTTGAATCACTGAGGTGTCATAGGACTTCAAGTCCTCATAACTCCAGGCAAATACATCTTGGAATTCTTTGAACAAATCTACGTATTTCGGATTTTAATTAGGGGGCAAATTTTTGGACAACTTAATCATTCTAGGCTACTCTGCTATTCCTATGTTGTGTTCTTCTATAGCAGCATTCAGAGGCTCCATTTTTGGCTTTTTGGGCACATCATTGTCATAAAAAATGTCTTCTAACGGAGTAAGGCCGGCAGGTAGAAAATTACTCTTTAGATCAATAAACTCATCCTCTGCTTTGGTTGTTTCCTCTAAACACATTTGTTTCAGTTGTTCTATGTTTGCGTTGTTAAACACAGTTGGGTTAAGGAATCTTTTAGCTGTTGCAGCTCTTATAGTCGGGTGATTTTCTTCTGCTAGCTGTTGTGAGTCGTTCATGGCATCCATGTCAATGTTTGTGTTGGAAAATTCACCCTCAAGAGTTAAGAAATTGTTAATCTGGGCATCATTTTGAAATACCTACCAATCCTTGACATTGTTAGGGACCGAAGGTCTGTGTTTTATTTCAGCGGTGAAATGGTGATTTGGTTCAAAGGGAAGCTTGCATGTACTAGCAAAGGTTGCTAGACTGTGGGCATGAATATTATCATCTCTTGAAATTTTGGCAAGCTTGAATTCACTGAAGGAATTGAGTATTTCAGTGGCAGCAACCCTGTAAGCTCTCATTCTGTTGTCGTTAGTAACAAAGTTACCTTTTATTTGTTGTATAATCAAGTCGGAGTCACCTAGGATGGACACTTTTGTAGCTCCTAGGACTTTGAGAAGTTTAAGGCCTAAGTGAAGAGCTTCATACTCTGACATGTTGTTTGTACATCTGAAATTGAGTCTATAGGCATGGCATTGTGCGTGATTATCATGTGTATTATAAATCCATACTCCTGCCCCTACTCCTAACTCGTTGACAGAACCATCAAATTCTAAACACCATGTGTTTTCTTGTTTGAGGTTTGTATTGAGAGTTTCAGTTTTTTGAGGATTGGGCAGACTTACAATTTCTGTTTCGGGATGTTCTTCTTGCTGTTTGTTGGTTGCCTTGACTGTTGAAACAATTTCGTGGG
This sequence comes from Pinus taeda, assembly GCA_000404065.3. NCBI lineage: Eukaryota > Viridiplantae > Streptophyta > Pinopsida > Pinales > Pinaceae > Pinus > Pinus taeda. The sequence goes on from APFE030654339.1 coordinate 16,816, forward strand.
TATTGGCAACCAATTCCTCATTGATGTATGTTTCTTGTTCCAAAAATGACAGTCTATCATCAGTTGGAGGGCTGGTGTTATCGTTAAATAAAATAAACGAATCCATATCGGAATGGATTGAGTAAATTGGAAAATTTTGGGGCTTTTCCTCACTGCTTACCACATACTTCATTAATGTTTCTCTATATAGTCTACTTGGTTGCCCAAATACAAATATGGTGGCATAAGAGAGGTCGAGTTGAAGGGATCCTTGCAATTTTTCTCCCCACAATCTGGATAGGAGCATGCCATACTTTGTGGGAATTTCAGCAACTACTACGTCCATTAGGATTGACTTGTTGGGGAATTGGACTAGAGACACACAAAGGTCTTTAATCAAGCCTAAACATTTGACTTGACTTGAGTCAAAGGAATATAGATCTTTGTACGGTCTTGTGACATCAAGGTTCAACCTTTCCATTACAGCTTTGGGCATAAGGTTATGTGAGGCACCTGAGTCAAACATGGCATTATGCAATATTTTGTCATGTATGTGCAGACTGACATAAAAAGGTGGAACAGGTCCATATGTTGATTTTCCATTAACTTCTGCGCCAAACAACAGCTCAGGGGTATCGTCTAAAACGTTTGCATCATCCCTTACTACTGGTAGTTGAAGCGACCTTTGAATTTATTGCCTATATACATCATGTTTGGCAAGTTCTGAGAGGGGGATGGATATCTTGAATTTTCCAATCTCTGCTTCTAAACTGAATGGTTTTTCCAATGAGTTCTTGGTATTGATAGTGGCAGATTTCTCTTTTTCAGGCATACCCTCTATGTTTTCTTTTGGAATGTCAATGTCATGATGTATGACAGTTTGTGGTATTTCTGTTTTGGGAGGATTTTTTGGAGTGCTGTTTAGATCTTCTTTTGGGGGGGAGGGAGGTAGAGGCCGATCAATAGGAGGCTTTGTGTCTGTTATATCCTCCACAATTACTTGATGCGGGTTTGGGACAGAGCTTTCAGTTGGTTGAGTTATGGTGTCATAGCCTTTAATTTTGTTGGGTTGTCTGCCATCTTTTGTTTTGCTAGATGCAAGGACATCAATGGTCCTTGTTCTCAATTTTTATTTTTTGTGTACCTTGTACACAGCAGTATCATAGCCTTGTTTGAAATGGAAAGACTCTCCCTACTTAGTGTGAAATTATTTTATATCAGGGTATGATCGGTCCTCTTGAGTAAGAAATATTTGTTGTTTGTTTTCCGAATCTATCAGGTTCATATGAGTCCCATCTGTGGGCTCACTAGATGTGGATGCCTCCGCATAGTTTTCTTGAAAGGAGGCCTAATATCATGGTCGGGACTGGCCCTTCCAGAATTTGTGTTTTGAGTTTTTCTGAAGTTCGGGTTCCTTATGGCATTGGGCTATTGGCCTTGCCATGAAGTTTTCCTCTCAACATTGTCTACTCTGTCTCCCAGCCTGTGGATGCCACTGATAATAGCATCTAGCTTCTGATCAAAGGCTGAGGGTTCTTCCTTGAAGGTGGTTCTTCTCTCATTTCTGGCTCTGTTTCTTTTAGCAATTAGATTTGCCTCCACACTAACAATAATATCTTGCATTTCTGCAAGGCTTTGAGGTGCTCTTTCCCTTAAATGATATGTTGTCTCAGCATCAAAGCCATCAGGGAATTTGTACAAAGCGAGATCAGGTCGAGGTCTTAAATTTTGTGGTATTGCATTGTAAACATTATTAAACCCTGCACAGTTATCCAAAACCGTTTCCTGAAGTCCTCTTTTGATAGTATCATACTCAGATAGTATGAGTAGGGGGTCTTTCTTTTTCTCCCATATGTTAATAAATGTCTGGTATAAGGCTTCCGGGTTTAATATGGAAATGGGTGTAAGTGCCCTAAACGAGGGTTTGACATCACCAGTCAAACTTTGGACAAAAATCTTCATTCTCACGCTGTCATCATCAATTTCATAACTCTCAAAGTAATCCTACATTTTCTTTGTATGTTGTAGGGCGGTGCAGGAGTTTGTGCCATCAAAATAGGTGATTTTTGTCTGGTAGTCCTGAGGCATAGCCCCGGGATTAGCAGGCAGCTGTAAGCGCGCATATCTATTAGCCATGATAATGGGGATAAGTGAAAAAACTAGGGCAACTAGGATAACAGGAACAACCGGGGTAGAAGGAGTAGTAGTGGTAGTAGGAGTATAGGATGGAGGTGTATAAGAGCTGCTTGGAGAGGGGGGTGATGAACCAGGGGAACTAGGGGTTGACCGAAATAGAACTTTGACAGTGGTTGGAACACTGCTTGGCTGAACTATTTCAGGACTCGCAACAGTTGGGTCTTCTTTTTTCTTTTGCTTTCTAATGATCTTAGGGATTAAATTCGGATTCTCAAAAGCAGTTGGGCGATTGGGATCAGGATTTGATCTTGTATGAATTTTTTTCTTTTTAGGAGCCAGCTTCTAATCTATTTTTTGGGAAATTTCTCTAAAAGCACAGGTCGACCGAGACTTTCAAAGGTCCGTTTCTTCCTCTATGGGGCTGCAGACTGGTTTAGTGAGATTATCTGAGGAGTTCCCCAGTGGAGTCACCATTATGTTATCACTGAGGTTGTCCCTAGGCTCCAGTAGGGATATGGCCGAGGTAACCACAAACCAATCTTTGGACTACAGGTTCTAGCCCACCTGCAATCAGAGAGGGCTCTCTCTTAGTGATTTAACTTTGTCGATGATGCTTTTAGGCTAGTTGTTAGGTTCAAGGGTTTTGTTGTTTTCTTTGGATGGAAGGAAAATGCTTTCAGGCAGAGAGGCAATTGCTGAAGTGATAAGCTTCAAACCATTGGGCATGGAGTCATGGGTTAGGATTGCCAGTGTGTTTTCTTGGTCATAAGAGGAATATGGAGCGGGATAGCCGCAAATAAAACAACTTTCAAACTAAAGATGAATGGATGTAAGGAATGAGAGGCACTTAAGAATCTCTCACTCAGCTTACCAGATGGAAAGGATGATCTCTATCTAGGGGCAATGAAGAATCCCTGGATAACTGTCATGCGTGATAAGGTTAGGGCAAACATGAGCCATGTGGAATTAATATTTATGCCTATACAGAGGAAAACATAAAGAAATAACAGAAATTGAGCCTAGAGTGTAATTTAACAAATTCTAAGCTAATCTTCTTTTCTCCTGTTTAGATGATAACTTATGAATGGAAAATAGAGGTAAGAAGAACTTATTGAGTTATGCAACAGCACACGAATTCCATAATCACTCTTCAACCGTGAAACATAGTGAACAATCCATTCTACAAAACTCATAAGCAGTCTTTGATTACAGAAACTATCAAGTATTACAGTGCGAGTCTCTCCTGGAGAAAAATCAGCTAAAGATAGCTTGTCAACCAACCAACCCTTAATACAGTCTTGAGGGCTGTTTTTATAGTGAAAATATTTCAAAATATTTATTACAATCGACCTAAAATAGGTCCGCGAAAAGAGCTTTCTAAACCTAAAACTGTGCCAAAATTAAATGCAGGTAAATATCTATTGAACTGTGTCAGAGGTAGCTGGATCAGAAAGAGTGTAATGTGGCCCTTGGTGGCTCAATGTAGTACTGTTGGAATAACTATGCTTTGGGATTTGCAGTTCTAATCTTGTGTGATTTAAATGTGCAATAACCGTGATTTGAGAGTCTTAAGCGGTTTCACCCTTTTCTTTGACTTTGTTGGTGGGTGTTTAATTTTCACCTGCTTTGGGCCACTCCTAAGATCTTTGCTGATACTCTTCGCTACTACATTGATGGTCTTCGCCGCTTCCTGATACTCTTTGATCTACTTTTTGTCTGCATATTTAATCTGATACTCTTTAATCTTTGTTCTTGGTCTCTCTCTGTCTTCAAATTCGTTTCATGTGGCAAAATCAGGCAATTTCGGGCTTTTTCAGTGCAAAAGGGGCCAAGGAATCAAAAGATTCCCTGAAGATTCCCCAATATCGCTCATTTCCCATAGCGATGCGTGATTAGCGCTTCGCTCAAATCGTGCATCGAACACTGCCTTCGTTTCTTATTTCAGAGCTCCGAAGCTCGACTTTCGCGCTTACGTGTTTTTTCCTTTCATTTGGTTGCTGACGTCAGTTGTACGGCGGATGATGTCAGCGAGGTGACATGGCAAGGTGATGTGGCAAAGATCGGATCGGTAGGGTAATTCCTATGTTACTGCGATGCGATATACTTTTTCGATGCGATCGCGATATCGCATCGGCAGAGAATGAGAAGGTATTTATTTTGGAAATGTGATGCTTGCGACCGCCGGTCGCCGATATCGCGATATCGCATCGGGAAAAAAGGAAAGGGGCACACCTATGTGGTATAAAATATTGCGATATGCTGATGCGAAATGGCTCACCAGGATCGGAAGAATGTTAAGGGAATCAGTCAAGGGTTTATTATGATCGGAAGGAGTGAATATGTGCTTTTTAAAGAGTATTTGAGGCCTCGGAAGGGGTCCGATAACCTAAAAAGGAATTTTATGCTTTGAAAGGAGTCCATTGCATTAGAAGATGGTTTGAAGGGGCAGCATGAGGGTTCTTGCCAAGTTTCAGATAAACTGAGCAATTCCCGAGGTTACTTATGGTTATTTCAACCAGGGGGAGGGGATATTTACATAACGGGATTATCTACATAGTTTTAGTAGAGGGATGGGAAAAATATAGGGAGTTAAATAATAATGTCAGTAGTTAATATGGAGATGACAAGAAAGTGCTAAGTTTCAGAGATCTTAGGCTTCAAAGGTGAGGTAGAACTTTATAGAGAATGTATGGATCCTCCTTGAGTGAAGCAGATCTTCACCTCGGCTAATGGCATGGAGAATGATGAAACTAAAAGATGTCAAGCAGATCTTGACCTCTTTTTTGGGGAAATTAGTTAATGATTTGGGGAAGAGGAAGAAAGGGAAGTTAGTTATGCCTGATTTGAGCTCCTTCATATGAAAACTGCCTGATGACTGTGACCTGAGTAGAGATGATACTTTTAAACACAACAATGAACAAAAATCAAGATTTTGCAACCTCAAAACTACTTACCCAGCCTACTTACCTAACATTTTTTCTTCTTCTGGTTTGGGTGCATTTAGACTTGCAGACCCAGCATTTCAATTTTTTCTTTTTATGCCTTCCTATATACAAACTACCCTTATTTCTTCCAAGGTCCCAGATTAAGCAGTTGGGCTCCTTTGATTCTCTACCTATCTAAAATCTGCCAAGATTAGGCTGTTTGGACAGATTGTTCATTCTCTATATTCTAAAACAGGAAATTGAAACCTAGGGAGACCAAGATTAGGCTGTTTGGACCTCCCTTCAGCTGAAAATTCTACAAAACTGGAATGACTCTTCAAAATTGGAATGCAGTAGATGAATTTTGAGTAGCATTCTTTCATGGCCTCTTTCTTTGGTGACTGTTTAGAAAATATGGAGCATTGCAACATGAAAAGTATGACATATTTGACCTGTAAAAATGTCAATCATGAAATATGAGAAACCTGCTGCAGCAGGAGGCTAACACCACCAATGGCGACACCTCCTACTGTATCAAAGAGCGAATCTACTTTTAGTGTATCAAGAACCTTTGGGTCAAACAGTGTTGTAACCTAGTACGCAGCAGTGGTTTTGTCGCCTATCAATACAACTAACCGTTAAAGTAAAAAAAAAAAACTATAAATAGTTCTCTATTATTAATTCTAATTAGATATCACTGTCATAGATATTAATCACCATATTTACTTATTTCATTGTAAATTGATAATACTTAGTGAAATTTAGTTCATTTTTAATTTTCATATTTGATCATGATTTACGAGAGTGATAACGTCTTAGTTTTTTTTCTCTTTTATATATAGGTATTAATTTTTATAATATATAAAATTAAATTTTTATTAAAAATTCAAACATTTAAAATATTAAAATGATTAAGAACACTAAAGCATTAAAAATTATATAGAGATGGAACTGCCATACCAATGAGGGAATGGCCACAACAAACATTGTTAAATAAGGTGATTGTTTTTTATTTTACTCGTGAGATTTCAACAAGATGGTCTTGCTAAAGAGGTAATTATATATATATAATATATAACAGTAATATTATTATTATTGTCAATAAAAATTAATGAGATTATTGTTCTTATGAAATGTTGATTTAATTAATTATTATAATAGTTTTTGAATTTTAATGAAGAATATTTTCATAAATTTTTTTATAACACCTTAAGCTTTATGAAAGAAGTATTGTGGTTATTAAACTGAGTGTTATGATTTACTACATTTATTTATTTTAAGTTATGACATTGACTGAAGCTGGAAATCCAGATAACAAGTTGTTACCTAAGTTATGATTAATTAGGAATTTAGACATGTTAATAAAAATAATTGTTTGTTAGAATTAAAAAGAAGCAATTAACAAGAAATTGTTACATCCCTACCCTGGAAAGGGAAATATAGAGGGGAAAAGAAGGAAAAAGAGGGATATCCTAGAGCTGGGGGTAAGACCAGTGGGAAGTTACTCATTTACAATTAAACATAGTGCAGGACTTAAGGCTTGATAGTGGAATCCTGAGGCCCAAGGCACTGACTGTAGCTAGAGACGAGTCCTAAGACCCAAGGCACCAACTGTAGCTAGAGACTTTCCTGACGAATCTGGGTTCATATATTGACAAATAAGTATCTCCTAGGCTTTATTTAAAGGATGGTATTACTTTATGAGAGAGTACTTGATTACAAGAATAGAATCAACAGAAGAATTGCGCAGTAACATTCAGTAATAAATATGCATTAGTATATAGTAATGTAAAATAGTGAGCGATCAAGAAATCTTCCTCTAACATCATTTTCTTTTGAATATTACATATGCAGTAGAATATAAATAGCTAACAGACAATGAGTCCCTTTTTACTAAACTCTTGATAAGAAAAATATATTCTGTTCATACGTAAAATACTGACCGAAACCCAAAACGATGCAAGAACCATTTATTTTCCTTATAACTTAACTACCCTTTGTAAGTTACAATCTCGTGAAAGAGGTCATTTTGGAAGAAATAAATCAAACCTATAAATCTAGACAGAAAGTGTAGTAAAACCCTAAGGCGAATTCTTTTTTCGACAAAGTGAAAGAACCATTCAATAAAACTATGTTTTAATAAAGTCGTGCAATTGCAGTATGAAGTAAAATGACTTCCATGAGGAATCAGTACCTTAGCATTATGATAGCAAAGTGGAAATCAATCAAGAATATTCAAGACAAACTATATCATAATTGCATTATGAGGACCTAAAAAATTCTTCCAGAAACAAGATATCAAAGACAAACTCTTTATACATATTCAACTATGTAATGAATTTATAAGTTTTCACAAAAATAAACATATGTATATAACTTAACAAACTTCAGAAACCAAGTAGCAGAGTTTTCCCAAACCGAAATAAGGCCGAGAGGCCTCTTTTCTGTGCCTCAAAGATTTAAATACTTCAGAAGGATTAATTACATTCCAACTAACAAATTAGCCACTGACTTACGAGACTGACAACCTAGAAAATTTTAAACACTGTTCATTACAAAATATTCTGAAGTGCAGCATCACCAAAACAATCCTTCACATAATTAAGCGCCCTGTAAATTCTAGCTAGGATTTTCACTAGAGTAAATGAGCAACATAAACCGCAAAGTGTCAAACATAATAATCCGGGATGGTGGGTTTCCAACCTGTAACAAATTGCAAAAGTGTGAGTGCGCATAATCGTCGGAGACCCAAAAGCTTAGCCATGAAAGCACCCTGGCTATATAACAACATACTTGCAAAACCCAATTGCAAACATTATTAACTTGAATGGAAAAGACCCGTATCATATCTAAACATAACAAGAAATTCGTGGGAAGAGCCAAACGTTACCTAAGTTTGGCAAGCTGCAACCGAAGGTCGTCCAACTACCTTGCACAGAATCCTTCACAGGGTTACAAAATGCATGGGTAAGGAAAGAAAAGAACGGTAAGTGTTTATTAGAAATATAGTCTTACCCTTTTCGCACCGATGATGGAAATCACCATTCCTCGCAGTGTCTGAGATGCTAGATGCCAAGCCTTGCTAACTTGTGTATGTATTAACCATATGCATCGAAAGAACTCCCAAGAAGATACATAATATGACTTGTAATAAATAACCAAAATGGAAGAGAGTGAGGGTTCTGGATTACCACCCTGTGGAGGACAAATAGACAGAGCCATGGATCATGGAGGCAAAGACGAAGAACCAACAGAGAAACCGGGAGCTGAAACATTGTAGAGCAATTGAAACCCTCACCTCCAGTTTGCAAATGAGCTGCTCTTCATTAGGAGATGCTGAGTTGGGTAGTTGGAAAAACCCTAAACCCTTCTCACCGTCAGATCGCCTAGACCCAATCAATGAATGAGATCCATATCACATGTCACAACCAGAGCGAAAAGATGGACAGATGCTAGCAGTGTAGTCACTTGTGATCAAGACGCGTGGAGACATGTATAAAAGGCATTTATTTCCAAGTCAGGTAATAGCCTGGATGCCTCGTGGAAGGCCATGCAAGTCTTTATGGTATGGCAATGCCAACTATGGTCCGTTAATGTAGAAATAAATTAACAAGACATGCCATAGAAACTCGCCCAGCCTCTATGGCACAATATATGGTTTGATTTAATGCATAGATAGATCTGTAATAATATTTTTTTTTTTTATGTGTTATAGTATTAGTTGTTGTTACATTTTTGCAGTTAAGGTGTCGTTCATTACCTTCATTTTGAACATATTTCAGAATATTGGCCTAGATGGAATCTTCTTTAAACATAACATTTGATAATAAAAAAATGCTAGTAAAAAAACAAAATTGCATAAAAGGTTTACTTCTTTTTTCCATGCTACAATTTCCTATATTACCACCTTACGGGTTTTCCTTTTCAACATGTGATGCAATTTCTAATTTAGTTACTTTAAATGTGATTTTTTAACCATCCAAGATCCATCTCTTACTAAACATGTTTATTTATTAATAAAAATATTATTGAGTTAGAGAGGCTTATTATACAAGCTGGTATAAAAGAGATGTGTAAGTATGTCCATGCTCAATTTGGAGTTGACAAGTACCCCTTAAAAAAAAACTATTTCAACAAGAAAAGGTAAACTATAAAAAAATGAATATATGTGATTGGTTTATTTAATTAGAAGTATTATAAAACATCAATAACCTAACTCTCACACTCTCGATATCCATACTAATAAGAGGTGGTAAAAATATTTCACTCTCACTCTCGATCATAAATAAAATATTTTCATGTCCATATGAAACAACATAACCTTATATCAACTTTATAGAGAATAAAGTAGTTAAGTTTAGAATATATATATATATATATATATATATTATATATATTATATATATATATATATATATATTGAGGAGGTGAAACAATTTATTCAAAATTTTCACTTTGAAAGAAGTTTTCATCTCAAGAGATTTGATCTCGAGGCTCTTGCTAGATCCTGTAGTAAACACCCTTAGACATTGAAGTAAATTTTATAATTATTGTTAATGTTTCTACTCTTAATTGTGAGTAAAAAGGAAAAAAAATGGTTAATGAAAAACAATAATAAATTTTATTATGTATTAATTCTAAAGAAAAGTTGTTAAGAAGTGAAATAAGGATGAAGACTCATTAAGTAATTAAAAAATTCCAAAAACAGTTGGGGGCATGAGGGATGATAAGGGGGTTAGCCACCATAGGAAAGCAGAACCTCATGAAGAAAGAGAGATATGAAATGCAATTTCTCTCGTAGTGTTGTCATGAGATGGTTTTGGGCCAGTGGAAACTCTCCAGTCAGATGAAAATTTGAATGTTCTAGGATGGACTTGGAAAGTATTGAGGTTTGAGAACTTAACTTGTAGGGGTTAATATCCAAATGTGTTGGAAAGTGAATGCTAGGGGGGGAACCTAGACGTAATGTCCAGTTCCATTGGAAGGGAGGTGTGGTCTCATCATGATTACACTTTCTTGACTAGCTGAAGAGTTCACGGATAAGTAGAGCATATCAATGTTCAATGTATTTTGTTGATTATATGCTTCTAATATTTAATGTGCAATCCTTATAGGGAATTTAAGCATTGAAATGGTAATGATTCTTGTTTCTTAAAAATAATATTTTCTCCTTAATGTGAATTCTATTCGTTGAATGTTTATGATAAACAATGTAAGATGTTACAAAAGAAAATGAAAAGAGCCTAAGAATATTGTCGTTGATGGAATGCAACTATTTAATGGTGTGTACAGTTCATATAAAAGCAATTGAAAATGTTCTTTTAGATTAAGAGGGGGTTTAACAAGTGAAACTTCTTAAAAAGATGGAATTGTGCTAGAGAAACAGATTCTGGTGTAAAGCTAACACATCTACGGGTCTCATTGGAAAGGGCGGTTTTTTGAATATTAGTACAATCCCTTAGTATACCCTAACTGTAGGGAGAAGAGAGGAGTCAAATCCTCTAATTATGAGATATGATTTAGGTTAAATAACTAGAAAGTAGAATGGACTGACACAGGTAATTAAACCTGGGGAAGAAAGGCCTCATTCTTAACCCTTCAAAGTCATTTGTCTTAGTATTTAAACACTTATGTTGAAGACACTAAGGCATTGAATAGTTGGAACATAGTCAGTTCTTGGAAATATAAGGAAAGACATAGGTCTGGCTTCATGAGCTTACAGAAAAGAGATTCTTGTAATTAAGTAGTAAATACAAATATGTGGTTATACCAAACACATATAAGTAATGCAGAAGGTGAGAAAGCGCACATCAGTAGAAAAGGAAGATTATTTAATTTAGGTTCCTCCTTCTGTGCATGAAGCAATTCGATGGTCATGTCTATTACCCGGGTTAGCCCCATTAGGGGAAGTTTGAGGTCTAAAATGGGCCTCCTAAGAAAAATGTACAACCAAACTAAACTTTATGAGAACAAATAGGATTTAAGATGATGATGTTAAGCATGGGGCATGATTCACCATTTTTGGAGTAAAAAAGTAAAAATTAAAAAGATTAAAAAATAATAAAATAATAAAACTACTTTTTCAACTTATATCCCTAATTTTTTACTCAAATTTTGAGAGGGAGTATCGTTGGATACATAATTTAATTCCTCATCCAAGGAGTACCCATGTTGCATTCTTTTGATGGACCCAACTACATGAAAATTGAGAAATACATGAAAAAACATGATTGCAATCACGTTTTTCAAGTATTTCTCATTTTTCGCTTAGTAGGGTCCATCGAAAGTATGAAACAAGGGTAATCCTTGGATGAGGAATAAAAATTTTCATCCAACGAGTGTTTCCACTTGAAACTTGAGTAAACCCATAGGGAGATAAGTTGAAAATACGAGTTGAAAAAATAGCTTTTTTTTTTCCCTCTAAAATTTGATGATGTAATCTAATATTATTTTATTATTTCAACTATTATTTTATAATTTCCTTAGAAGGCCCATTTTAGACCAAAAAATTTCCCTAATGTGAGGCCGAGTTATTTCCAGTAGCTTCACCGACAGTCCCAGGATTGAGACAAGCTCCGTTGTAATTGATAAATCTACTAAATAAAATAGAAATCCTCCACTCATGTAAAGCAAACAATGAAACTATAGAACCATGTTGAAGAAACCACTAGCAAGTCACATTGAAATCCAAACAATATTGGATAATAAAAAGACATTTTGCAGAAATATAAAAGACGCGCATGGGGTTTTCAATCGACGACAACCTCTCGGTGGTAGGTTGACATGATTCACTCTTTTAGTCAGAATGAAGTGGGTAAACCCTTAACTCTTTTGGGTTTAAACCTTATCCCATGCAAGACTAGAATGAAGACTAACCTAATAGACTGTAGGTTATGACCAATAGCCAACCTGATAATCCATATGATTTGGTCACGACCAAAACTCTGAGACCAGTTGTTGCCGAAACCTGCTTGAAGGTGGAACTGTTCACCTATAGCTAGAAAACGCAAACGCTTGGTCTTCCTTGTAGAAGAAGTAAGAAATAAAAATTATTACTGACAAAAGAAAATGCTCATTAATTGAGTTTGTCGTAAGGTATAAATCTTCAAATTGTGAACCGAGCAACTGTAAGAAGGGGGCAAGGAGTTCTGAACCATGGTTGCCAACACTAGGTGAACCGGTAGGATACTGAAGCTTGAGAATAGGAAAATGGCAGAAATTTTCTAAGATAATGCAAGGAAAAATATGGGGAGTCTTGGGGATATGTTGGAGAAACTTAGGGAACTTAGAAATAATAGTGCTAGTTAACTCCACTTACAATAATTGACTGGTTTCCAAGCTACAAAAAGTGAGGGCGATAAGGGTTTGAAAATCTTCCCTTCCTGCTAAGCGAGGTAGCAAATGATTATCCATAACAATGAACCTGGAGATCATTACCCTAATTCCACCCCAAATCCTCTGAGTCGTCGGATCAACAATTGTTAGATAAACTACAAAATGGTCTCCATGTGGCAATCTGACTTGGGTGCACCTGGAGGGGTACAAGGATTGTCTTGGGAACCATCCACAACTCTGTGATCATCAAAAAAATTGATGGAACCTTCATTTCCATAGCAATGTAATTGAATACGACATAATCTCACCTCTTAGCAAATACAAATAGCAGATTTATTTAGTGTCAAATACTTATGTATATCAAGAGGAATTTCATGGGTTATGACATAGATGTCAAGTCAAACATATATGTGGAGTAATTATGGCTATTAGCATACAATCTAAAATCTAAGTAAACCAGTTAGTACTATTTGATATTAAATATTTCTTTTATGTAGTTTTGGGGTAAGCAACTAGTTGTTACAAGTGGTATCAGAGCCATAGTTTATAGTACTATGGCCTAGGAGTTCACCTATAGCTAAAATAACGTACCCATGAACAAACTCTGCTATGAGGAATCTCTAGTAAAGGAGGGTCAATGAAGTCCCAAGTTGGGATTTCAGATGACGAAAATGTTTCCTCTATAGCATGATGCTTTTTCATTTCAAAGTGTAGATTGCTAGATATTAAAGGCATGCAGGTTTCAAAGGATGGTAACCTCAAAAGGCATTGTGCCTAAGTTGGTGAATTAAGATTGCAAAGGAAGTTGTAATCAGAGTTGTCCTAGAGATGGGAGGTTGAAGTCAATATATCACCGAAAGAGTGCTTGTGTTAATCCTCCAATAGGGACTGTTGAAACGTTAAGTCACGATAAAATCAAAAGTCTCTGAGAACTTTTTTTTTGGGAAACGAAGACATGTTGAGCCTGATCAACTCAATATGGAAATGAATTTTGTTGGAATTGAGGTTTCCTTATTTGAATATACAAAAGAAGAACCAAGACCTTACAGATATTTTGAGATTAAAAATATTCCTACTAAGGGCAACTATATCTAAGTAAAAGTTTTTCTATAAATGGCCACTCTAATAAATTAGTGGAAACTTGAAACATTAAAAAAAAAGCAAACAAGAAAAAAAAAATAGAAAAAATATATAAAATAAAAAAAGAAATAGAGAAAAGAAGACATACAAGATTTCTTGTTGGATGATAATGTCACAATGCAAGTCAATGAAGAGGATATGAGGCATGATTGGATAAGGTTGAAAACCAATCATTGATTGGCATGCTTATACAGAAAATACAGGGTGAAAATCAGAAGTTTCTGACACCCTATATTTTCCATTTCCTTTCTGAAAAAAATGGTGACAAAAATCCACAGTCATTCAACATTCTGCAAAATTCATTGTCTCATCTCATTTCACTCTGTTTTACTTTTACAACTTCACTTCTTTCCATTGCCACATTTCACCAATAAATTTTTCCTTTCCTAACATTTCTTTTCCATTTTTAATTTATGATCATGTCTTATTTTCACTTACACATCCATTTCCATTTCATTCATTCATAAGCCATATTTTACTCTCTGTTTTACATTCTGTAGTTGTTTCCACGTTATGCAGCTGATTTCGTTCCATAGTTGATCCTGTTCTGCAACTAATCTGATTGTGCAGTAATAGTTTGTTTATCAGTCCTAGCATAAGAGTGAAGTTCATAATAAAATATTGTATGCAGGTAATTGAAGAAAAAAAATAACTTTGAATATCAATCATGCCTAAAGCACGATGGAGCAAACATCAAAATATTAGCAAGTGAAAGGTAAGTTTCCAAAGGTAAAAACAAAAATTTATTTCAAAAAGAAATTCAAAAAAATAAGCTTGTATAACATGTATGATTACATGTCTCCTTGATTAATCATTATGTGATTTGACCGCCACGATGTCTCCGTCATATCATCCGTCTTCAATGCCAAATGGTCCAATGATTCCTTCATAATTATCTCCACTTTAAACTCCATAACTCATACTTAACCAATCCTCCACAGCTACATTTGTTAACGGTCATGTTAATGACGTGACCTACCTATATACGACTCTTCAAACCCTGACTATTTATTATTACATGCCAACTCTTAAGTTTTTCTCTCATATTTACACAACCACTTTATGCATACAGTCACTCTGTTTCTACACCTTTTGTGTATACAGTTACTCTGGTTGCATACATTCCATATATACAATCATTTTGTTTCATATTCATGGTCATTATGTTCCCATATATCATCTTTTTTCCATACCCATAATCATTCTACTTTTGTATACACATTCTTCGTATTACCATATACGTAGTCATTTCATTTCTCAGACAATGAGAGTAGTTTTGAAGGGTAGCCGAGAATAGAGGTTATGGGGCTTATTGTTAGAACTGAACCCGTAGGGGTAAAATACATGGCGGTTTGTCTGCAGCTGAAGGGAATGTTACAGAATGCTAGTTGGTTGTGTTTTATCGAAAAATTCAATGGTTACCATAAGGAAAAGAGGCCAACGATCCTTTTCCAGGTCATTTAATGGAATGGAAGTGGAAATAGGTGACATCAAATTTGCATTTACTGAGTCCTTCATAGCTGAAGCAATAGAGCTCCCAAGGTTAAAAGAAAGTTGGTTTAAGAACAAAGAGTTTCATGATGAATCTTGGAAGTGCATTCTTAAAAATCCAAGTATGGATGTTTCAGTTTTTAAAAAAGGGATTCCAATTTCTACACTCAAAAACAAATGGAGAAGCATGTTGTTAATACTGCAAAAATGTATTACATGCGAAGGGAGGCTTGGATCTATGTATGTTTATCATATAAGATTGCTAACGAATTTTCTAGAGAATGGAACCCTCAATCTTCCCTTTTTCCTTTTGAATAGTCTGAGAAGAATGGCAACTAATTTTCAAAAGAAAGTTGAATCAATTGAAACCACCCTATATCACCATGGACTAGTGAAGATTTTAGTTGCATTTCATTTTATAAGTGTAGGGGATAAATGGGAGGACTTCTTGGTAAGTAATTTCTTCCAATATGCTCCATATTTGTCTAAGATAAGTCATGTTAAAAGAAGTACGAGAAAGAAGACCAATCTCACCATTCAAAACACCCCTGAAACTTCAGCACAGAAAAATGATGAAGAAGAACCAATCTCTGAAAAATTAACAGAGATCAGAAAGCAGACTAAGCAGTGAAGAAAAATGAAGGAATGGGTTGAAGAAATCCACAGGGATATTCCTTAGCCTTCATCACCTAAAAAGAATGAACAACTGCTTTCTAAAAGACTAACCAAAATCACGGAACAGATCAAGAAAGATAAGGAGAAAGGAAAGAGGAAAAAGGATACAAAAGAGGAAACCATAGGCTTCCAAAACTTGAGGAGGAGTTCTAGTCTCTGAGGCAAAGTGAAGAAGGTGAAATCAAAAGAGGCCCAGTTTATAAATTTAGAGGAAGAAAATCCAGCTCAGTCCCCTGATAGTATTCCATATGAACAAAGTCCACAGAACTCTCCTCTACAAAACTTTGAAGGTAGCCTAAGAAGAGCTTCTCCTGACATTGATCCAATATAATAGAAAATATATGACTACATAGAGTCATTATAGAAAAAGAGTACCTCAGTAGACCCAGGGACTTCAACTAATCCAGATCAGCCTGCCACATCACAAGAAACTCTAATTAGCTCTCTCAAATAAGAGATCTATTAGTTAGAAATTCTAAACACGCACATCCAAAAAGAAAATGAAAATTTGAAGGAACAGAATAAGGTGGATAGAGCTATTCATGACAACACCATGCTACACTTGGGATTATGGCACAAGAAGAACAGGAAGCTGAAAAAGAAAAATGAGAAGCTGAACAGGGCACTTATTATCCTTAAGTACAGATTTCTCATGAGGAAGCGAAGGATGGAAGTTGGTGAAAATAAAAGCAAGAAGAGGAAGTTGGATGTGTTGGCTAAAGTATCAGAACAAATGTAATAGGAGCAGGAAGTTCACGATTTTGATTGCATGAGGACATGCAATAGTCTTGCGGTGGGGGTATGTTGACCCTCAAAACTACCCTTTCCTTAGCAACTTTTCTCCTCCCTTTTCTTTGTTTTTCCATGAAGAAAATGCATCCCTATCATCAATAACTAGTATACAATGCCTTAAGGAGAACATTTTAGTGATTTACATGTTATTCTTTTATGTTTTTCTATTTGAATAATGTTTTGTCTTTTAGTTACGGAACGCAGCCTATTCTGTAGCTAATCGACTGTTTTGCAGCTACTTCCATGCTTTTACAGGTTCAAGGTGTCAGAAGGAGAAAATAACTACATGGGTAGCTTTGAAAACATCATGACATGGATCGTTTCCTATTCACCTAGCCCAGGTCAACAAGGAAGATGGTATAAGACTCCGGTCAAAGGAGAAGTCAAACGTAGAGACCTAAGGCAAACAGGACTCTATTTTGTACATGTTTTGCAATAATGGGATCCGAAACAACTTCTTGAGCCCACAAAATTCAACAACCATCTGTGCAACCAAATCCAATAGCCATCACCTTAGATTTATGTCTCTAGCAACCGAGGAAGAAAATTCTATGTGCCTGTCTACTACATGTTTTAGGCTGTAGCTTATTTTTCTCCATAAACAGTTGTATAATTTATTTATAAATACCTGTGTGAAGAACGCAGAAGAAGTTCGAATTTTCTATGTATTAAGCTCAGACTACTGTTCTGTAATTTAGAAAAACTCACTCTCTATTTTTAATATCAATATTGTGTGTTTTATGGATATCTGAAATCGTTTCTTGGAGTTTTGATTGAGTACGCATAACCTGAGAAGTTGCAGAGATCCCCTGCGCTGACTAAGGTTTCATTTCATTTTGTTTTGTCTTTTATAGTTAAACTGTCAATTCACCATTTCTTTCATAGTGTTCATAATCATTTCCATACTAACCTTGTTTATAATGCAGTCTTTATCATTTTCTTACTAACGCAAAATTGCTTCTTTCAGTGCAGAATAGCTTCTTTTTGTTTACTTTCTCTCTAGTTTTAATCAGTAGTTAGAGGTTGAAATGCAGTAGTGTAATGTATTTTATTTCATTTACTATTTCATAGTCTTTAAGTTTTCAATTAGACTGATCAATGCCATTACAGTTCTTGCCATTTTATTACTATTTTAGTGACTCATAGTGTAGATGAATATTTCTAAAAATCCCTTCTAGTTGATAACTCATCTCAAACTAAGTGGTTGAATACTTCATTCATGCAATGAGCCTTTTCTACGTTTTTGCATTTATCTTTTCTTAGAATAATGAAGTACAGAATTCCTCAAAATGCCATCCCAAGGAGGTTTGTGTTCCAAAATTGAGAGGTAGAGTAACTGAGTATTTCATTTAGTTTTGTTGTAATTTCACTTTCTGTTTTTCATTAAGTTTTGTTTCTACAATAGACTAAACAATATTTGTAATCTCACTTTCAGTTTCAGTATTTTATTTTAGTTTTGTTTCCATAATAGATAGTTGCAATTTCACTTTTTAAGTTTGTAGCTCATGATTTGGAAATAATTATATCATTAGAAAAAAAAAACTCTGTTTTCATTTCTTGATTAAACTTTGCTTCCAAATCTCACTTAAGCTCTTTTTAGTTCTCATTTCTTTAGGTCATTAACAGTATTTACAGAACTTAGATTTAAGTACATTGTAAATCATTAGGGATTAAAGGATCAAAAAAACCCCAAAACAACATAAAATACAAAAAAAGTGAAGTAAGAAGGGTCATCTAGCACATATAGTCAACCACACTTCATCCATTTACGATACCCAGATTGATAATTTATGTAGAGCAATTTAGGAAACTAAATTGACCAAACATGATCCCTCATCAGACTTGTGCTTGGAACTCTCCTCCAAGCTTACGTTGGGAGTAGGTTCTCTTTCCTTAATTTGTAACAAGTCGAAAGGAACCTGTTCGAGCCTTTTATTTATGTATATCTAGAATTCTCTAAGGTCATCTGGGTCTAGATTTAGTGATGCTAAATGAAAAACTTGTGAAAATGTCTCAACTTGGTCAAAGAGATCATCAAACCCATCCTCTTCATGAATGAATTGCCTGATTTTGACCATGGTAGTGAAACTATTGGTGATCTTATTGGGGTCATATTGTCTGCCTGGCATGGTAACCAGGTTTAAAGATGTGACGTTCCATATTTCTTTTGATTCATGCCCAAGATCATGTAACACGAAAGTGCCACATTGTAATGGGAAGGTTGGCTAGATGGATTACTTTTCTATTTAAGGGTTTTGGTTATACCATCACCCAATGTCTGATAAGCAATCTCTCATGCTAGTAATTTATCCAGAACATAATATGAAAGAACATGGGGAGTTGTAATACTCCTAAAAACTCTGATATAGGTAAACAATTCCTCACCAAAACATTTCATGACCGACAAGATGTCTATCTTTGCTTCTTCTAAAAGCATGGCGGCTTTATAAAAAATTGTTTGATAAATCGACAACATGACACTTTGACGAATTTTATAACAATGGGAGGTAAACTATGATTCCCACAATATTTTGTGATAAATATGAATGGGTGTAGGATCCTTCATAGTCCATTTCCATCCCATATTTGGAAAATGTGAGAAAAAAATATTATCCATGACATAAGCACTCATGTAAAAGGGAGGGATAACCCGAGTGGATACACTTCTATTACGCATGTATTCTCTAATGGAAATGGCTAAATTATCTAAGAAAATCATACAGAAATTCTAAATTGTAGCATTTACAATTTCATTAATCAAGGGAACCTATTTAGTGGAAAACTTAGTGGTATCAGCCTTTCCAAATAGCCTACATAACATTGCAGCTACAAAATTGTTTGGGGCTGACAAGGGAGAAATGCGGTACATACTAATTTTCTCTCATTGAATTTGTTGGAGCCAGACCTCCAATTTTGCATAACGTCCATTGGGTCTTCATTTTCCTTCGAAACATTCTCGATAAAGGATTTGCCATAAATATTCTATGGCTATGGCAAGTGGTACATTTGGCTCAAATTATCTGATTTGAATGAGTCCATGACTTCTTGCTTGGAGTTTCTGAACATTCTATCTGAAACATCCACATCATCAATAATCCATCTTACCATAAACATGTATGGTAATATTTTCAGCCTTGCAACAATCCTATGTAGGAAAGAACATGCCACTTCGAAGTAAGAGGCGTCGGATGAATCCATGGCATCCAATGTTTCTTTAGTTTCCAGGGGTCTTGGGCTTTCTTACTCTAGTAAATTGTACATTGCCTCCCAAGATGTAGTCCCGCCATCTTTGTTACAGGTGGTATCAGAGAAGAGTGGTTGCATGTTTGACTACTCAGGCACAATAGCCTCTGTGGTCTTTTTCCCTTTCTTAAGAATTTTTGTGACTGGTGTGTTCTTCAAAGACTTCCTGAAATTCAGGCAAATGGAGAAAACATGATAAAAACGCAAAGCGGTAAAATGTAAGTGAAAACACAATTAACACAATAAATGTGAAAGAAAGTAAGTATGTAGTTCTTATTTCACACACAAATAAGAAAGATATCAATCATCTTGAGCTGTTAAATGAATAAATGTATTTAAATCTCATTAACTATGCATTAATGCCTCGACAATATTTCCTTTATGTCTTGTCAAAATATCGCATCGCGTGTTTCAAAATGGTATTTCTAATTGGTTTGAGTTATGCATGATACTGATCTTGCGATGATGACATATATCGCATATATCTCGCGGATGAATTTAAAGTTTCATTGATTTCTTGTGATCTGTGACGAACGACATATGTTTTAACTTTTTAAAGTGTGTTCCCTTTACGCGGAGGCTTTATTTTATGAAATAGATATTTACGATATGTCGAATCTGAATGAAATGTAGTAAAAGTTTTAATATCCCGTTGGGTCCGAATTACATCGCATGTCGCATTTTTTGTGGCTTGTATGTTTTGCACTTTTACAAAATCTATTAAGTGATTGCAATAAATATTTTAAAGAATATATTAAGCCATAAATATTATAAAAGATAAATTCTATCTTTGGGTCTTTTACAAGGATTTTGCTTATCACATTTCGTGAATTCTACCTCATGACTAACCTTTGTTCTTATTAGATCCTGTGATTTGCAATAAAGCATGAAGTTTTTATAACGAAATGACCTGGTTTGATATCTTAGCCTATCCAAAGTTTTATTTTGAATGCTTTCAAAAGGAAAGCTCTTATTCGCTAAGTTTTCTCGAGAATTTTTTAAAAGCGTCCCCATTAATTAATACAATATTAACTATTAAATCAATAAATGGGGGGGTTGTTGAATAGTACAATAGGTTGCTAGATGTCTACTGCATGTAAGATGGCCATGACTTCTTTCTTATAAGTATATTGACCCAAATGTTTTCCATTGCGTTTTTGACTAGTGAAAGCCATAGGTCTACCTTCCGACATTAATATAGCACCAATACCGGTACCAAAACCAACACATTCAATCACATAAGTTTTAGTGAAGTCTGGAAAGGCCAATATGGGAGTGGAGCACATGGATTGTTTGAGAGCTAAGAAGGCCTACTGAGCTACATCATTCCAAAGAAATGATTTTTTCTTCATAATATTAGTGAGGGGTCTAGAAATGTGTGCATAATTTCAGAAAATTTTGAGATAGTATCCAGTGAGACCCAAGAATCCCCTCAAGCTATTCAAGGTTTTTGGTTAGGGCCAACCTTACATTGCCTAATTTTTTTTTGGATCAACCCTGACCCCTTCACAACCCACAATAGGTCTCAAATGCTTGAATTCTTCCACTCCAAAAGAGAACTTGGATAATTTAACAAATAATTTTTTTATCTCGAAGTAGTTGCAATATCTGGTCTACATGTTGAAGATGTTTGTCCCAAGTTATGTTGTAGTTGAGAATGTCATCAAATAATACCAAGACAAATTTTAGGAGATATGGTTTCAGTAGGTGGCTCATGAGGCTTTGAAAAGTAGATGGAGCATAACAGAGACCCAATGGCATGACCAAGAACTCATAATGGCCTTCATGAGTTCTAAAGGCAGTCTTGGGAATGTCTACTTCCTTCATGCTTATTTGGTGATAGTGAGAGAGGAGGTCTAGCTTCGTAAAGAATTGAACACGATGCAGTTCATTAAGGAGATCATCAACAACTGGAATAGGAAATGTTTCCTTGATAGTGAGCTTGTTGAGGGCCCGAAAGTCCAGACACATGCACCATTCTCCATCTTTCTTTAGAACCATGACCACTAGAGATGAATAAGGACTGGTGCTTGGATGAATAACACCAACTTCTGAAGTTCCTTGATAATTTTTTCAATTTCATTCTTTTGGGAAAAAGGATATCGATATGGGTGGAAATTAGGTGGTTGGGCCCCTAGGACCAAAGGGATGCTATGATCATTTTCACCCCTAGAGGGTGGGAGCTCCTTAGGCTTGTCAAAGACCCATTGGTGGCGATATAAGACATGTTGCATCTCAAGATGAATATGAGGGGTAGAGGATACAATGGCTTGGATGGCATTAAATTGGGATATTACACCATGATGGCCCTTTTTTAAAAGATTCTCCATTCGATGCGACTTGATCATAGTAGGCGCACTTGCGTGGAGTCCCCTTAATGTATGAATGTAATCACTCTCCTTAAATCTCATATATAGCTATCCATTGTGATAGGGCCTAGTGTGAGAAGCCATTCATCACCCAAGACCATGTCACAACCACCCATTTCAATAGAAAACATGTGGGTCTTTAGGTGGTAGTCTCCCATCTAAAGATTAATAATTTCATAACGACTGTTGGCTTAGGGGGTCCTGACACAGGTTCAATGTTAAGTTAGCCAAACAAATCCCTACACTACTAGCCCTTTCAGCATCAATCTGTGGAGTGCATACTGAAGTCTCACCTGAAGCAGTATGCGGGGATGTTGGAACCAAGTTTCTGCACTCAGAGATTAGTGTAATTTTTTTTTATGCCCTAACTCTACCTTCATGTAGATTGATAATACTTTTAGGGCTTATCAATATACCTCTCTTAATCACCCTTAGACCTTTGCGAAGGTCTATTACTATAGACCTTAAATAGGTGAATCAACTATTTACACACTTCTATGATTGCTTCTGTGTTTACCCAGATCGGCTCAGGTATCTGATAACTTTAACATGCATTAAGATATTATTCGTGTAAACAAATATTATGACTTGCATTCATATAACAATGTAAAACATATAGATTCGTGTATCAACACATCATTAAATCATAAACCCATTATTCATCATAACATAATTGTGTTAATTCATAACATAAGTAAAATGACAAAACACAGATATTTCAAGAACAATCTCTTTAGTAATTCTTTAGATCTTCTTACAGACTCAAGCTACCCTGCACACTTAGCTGCAGGGTCCCACACACTCAACTGCGGATGCTACTCTAGGCCTCTACGCACACAGCTACAGAGCCTCCTCTTCTACTATAAGACTCTTCGCTCATCACCTCTACTAACCCATTACATTCATATAATTCACTACCAAAAACTGCCTTAGACTCTTCTAAGACTTTCCTTTCTATACAATCCCATGGTTCGCAGACCATGGGTAGATCTTCTAAAGCTGACACATTTTACATAAAATAAGGGTAAAAGCCCTTTATGACACTTTACTTCTACGTGCTCCATGATAACATCTTGCGGAGAATTTACTCATTATATATAAAACAAATGAGCTTTCAACCCCAAAATTGACCTTAGGGGACCCTGTCTCAACAGGCCCCCAACACAAATATTGTGACTCACCCCCGAGTCACTCTGTTGGCATGGAGATCTTACTGTGAAGACCTCCTAGATCTACTTGTGCCACTACTACCTCAACTGTGCTCTGTGTGGTTGCCTTCTTGACCTATTCCACCATCTGCTTTGTTGTTGGTCTTGCGCTATCTTCCTGGATCCTTTGTTGTGTTCTATGCAGGCTGGCCAACTTCTCCTCAATGGTGGTGGAGATCACATAGGCCTCCTCCAAACAAGGCCCCAATCTGGTCTTGAGGACTACTTCTTTCTATTGCGCTTCTTCCTCCTGTTCTTGTAGTTTCTTTGTTTCCTGTAGCTTTTCCAATCTCTATGTGCCAACGACGGTGCGTGCTATCGCCTTTACTTTGTCATACTACTACTACTACAGTTCCTAGGCCTCTATGTTCAATCTCTGTAGGTTAGGATCTTCCCGTAGACTAGTGATTAGCTCCATAGACTGCTCGAAGAGTAGTGCATTTCGCCACTGCGACATCTATGATAGTGACTCCATCCCTGAGAATAGCTTCACGTGTTCTTTGACCTATGGTGGAGTTGAAGGTTGTGTCTTTAACTCAAGCTTTGTAATTTTCAAGTTCAGCTCAAATTGAACCTTGGCCATCTTGGTTTTTGCGTCATGCACACCTGTAGCCAATTTCCTAATTTTGGCCTCTACCAATGCTTCTTCTGGGATATGCAGTTCAGAAAAGGTTCTGCATGATTCTACTGCTACTACTATGGTGTGCTCATTATCCTCCTGAACCTTCTTCTAGGCTTCTAGCACAACAATTTTCTCAATGAATATCTATCCATTGTTGACTTTCTGCTCACTGATCATGCTCAGCATGCGCTGCTCTTGGGCCTTAAGCTCTTCAATCACACCTACTTGTAATGTGTGAATGAATTTACTGGGGAGTGCAGCCAAGTTGAGGCCAAAATTCCTCAGCGCATCGATAGTAGAATTGTCAGATTTTATCTCCACAATCAAAGCTCCATCTGACAACATGACTACCCAAGGATCCAAGTATCAAACCAGCTTTGTAGCTTGAGTGGTCCCTGACACCAAACTAGTTGATGTTGCGTTGTTTTGTCATGGACCTGCCTACAGTCTAGTTGTTTGGATCTGCAACTCGCGCAGACCCATCTATATGGCACTGAGTGCCTACTTCTGATGTTGCTCAAACTAATATAGCAGTTCCATGATTGTATCTCTTACCTTGTCTCCAATATTGTCCAAATCACCCTCTGTCAAGGTGATTGGATTGAGCAACAATTTGGAGGCCTTGGTCTTCTTTCGACGCCCCTCCTTTTCTTGTTCTATATGTCTCTTTATGCGAAAAGGAGTGCTCTCTAGATCTAAACTACCTTCTTCTGATTGATCTTATTCCTTCGTCTGTGGTGAAGGGGATTTCTGGCTCTTCCTTTTCTACTTTTTCCTTAACAATGCACTCCACTTCTATTCGTGCCTTCTCCTCGGTCTCCTTGTTTCTCTTTTTAGCCAATTGTTGAACTTTCAATCAGGCCACTTCTTTTTCTTCTTTTCCACAAAATTACTAGTCCCGATGGACAAATATGATATTATGCACCAGTATGTTGATCACCACACGAGGACTGCTACAATGGCATGATCCATTGCTAGATATGGTAAGTAATACCACTTATGTTCTGGATCCTTTCACTCCCGAATGGAAATATAGTGGAAGTTTGCTTTAAACTTTACGTACCTAGACAACTGCTCAAAGATGGTTGCTGACAATTGTGGCTTCCAATTGATGGCCATATTAATGCTCATTTCCATCAATACCCAGAACACTTTTCTCTCTCGGACCCACTCAACATCCTTGGTAGCCCACTCAGCTTTTGGAAAATCTATTTCAATAGGAGGAAATTGGTTGCCCTCCAGCAGCTTCCATGTGACTAGCAGAATTAACAGTAAAAGCCATGAGTAATGGAAAGACTTGTTGTGGTCTTGTGCCTCCCTACAGTTCACGAGGAACTTACTACATAGGTAGCACACCTAGTTGAATTGTACGCCCTCCGCGCACTGGACCACTAGTGAAATAACTGGTGTCGGCACCTCATCCGCATGGAATTTTCTCATTATTTTGCCAGCCAAGATCTGGGTGGCCACCTTCACCACGGGGTCAGTAATGCTGGAAATAGAATACCTATCTAGATTTTTGACAAGCTTAAACTTGTCCTTCATCCTCTCTATGAGGTCACGCTCGCCCATCTTTTCGCAAAATTCCTTGGTTGGTTTCAGTCTTGAATGAGGGAGTAAGGTGATCCTATGGATCAGCATATCTGTGATTAGTATTGGCTCTTCCAACCACATGCACCCGTTGTGCACCAGGCACAACAACTATTTGATAAAAATCAAATTTATTGGAGCGAGGTTGTAATGGGGCACCCATAGCAGGTTCAACAATCCTACTTTATTTACCCCACGAATCCATTCCACCAGCTCCATCATAATGACATGAGACTCCTTGTAGAATACTCACTTCATGAAATTATCGATTGCCAGGTGGGGGAACGACTGAGTGTCCCCCAAGTCCCAATCTTCAAGTTTTAGATGTGGGATGCGCACTAAGCACAGACCTTCAAACATTATGTTTTTAGGAAGCAGGGGTGTGTTAAGGAGAAACTTTCCCTCATTTGGGTCCTTCGAGTCCTTCACCTTGCCCTAGGGTGAAGGGATGTACTCTGGAAGCTTCGAAATTGGGTCTACCCGCTCAATATCAATGTCATTTGTGCCCTCCTTGGCCTCTAGGTCTACTACATTACCTTTCTCCTGCGCGTTGGGCTTTTCTCTTCTCTAATGTTTCCTTGGTGACTCACACAATGGCTGTGTCTTCTTCTATTATTCCATATTCAGCTTAGGGACCTCTCTTGCTAGCATAGGCTTCGGCCTAGGCGACCTCGATGAATTTGGCACTACTGTGGGAACCTCCATACTTACGACCTCAGGGGTACATCCCTCAAAGGCAATAGACCCTCCACCACTTGCAGTTTGGTGCAGACATGAAGGTGTTAATGAGTTGCTGGGTTTCCTCAGGTAACCTCTCAAACACATAACTAGCCACCAAGTCCTCAAAGAACTCACAGTTCATGCACACGGAACAGGACGACACATAAACTCTTAGAATGAAAATTGTTTCTCGTTGGTCGGCTATCTATAATTTATAAGAAAATTCAAATTCAAATTCGATCATTCCCCCCAAAATCTGCTCATAAATGTTAGATTTGCGGCAAATTTTCAAAGATGCCATTATTAAATTCAACCTTAAATACCGCCCCCTGCTCCTCTTAGTCATTTTCTCACTATCAAATCATGAACAGTGACAGTAACGTTCACTTTCTTGCTACACTGCATGGTCTCTCGTCCTATAGCGCATCTCCCTTCACGCGTCTACTGACACTGTGACACCCATCTATCCCGCACAGGCCCCTCATCGCACAGCTCTACAACCTAGGCAGTGTATTTTATAGTCCCGTGCCTCTTTGCATCTTCCTAGAGTGCTAAGATTGGGCTACCATCATAAAATCATCTAGATGGATCCTCGATGTATGGCTTCAATCGGCTACGATTTACCTTTCTGGGAAATGGATCTCCATTCAATTTCACAAGTTGAACTACTCCACCATCGACAATCTCCTTGATCACATATGGCCCCAACCAATGCATCTGAAATTTTCCTCGGAATTTATCAAACTTGCTGTCATATAATAAAACTAAATCGTTTACCTTCAAGGTGCACAATTTGATGTGTTGATCGTGCCATGCCTTTTTGCGCTCCTTTTGAACTTGTTGATGGAATCTAGCTAAGAATCTATCTTCCTACAACTTTGTCAGTTATGCGAGCCTTTCTTCTAAGGCTCCACAGTTCACCATTCTTGTGAACTTTGTTACGCGTAGACTATGCACGATGTACTCCATTGGCATCACAACTTCTACACCATAGACTAGTCGAAAAGGTGTTTGTCGAGTCAACTTCTTACAAGTAGTTCTATAAGCCCATAACACCAATGGTACATGCATGTCCCAATCATTCCTCTATGCAATGAAAAACTTTGTTAGTGCATTCTCCAATATCTTATTAAATGCTTCCACCATGCCATTAGCCTGAGGGTGATATGGCATGCTCTTTTGATGATAAATTTTGAATTCTTCTCTCAGCGCGCTGATCGTTTCATTAAGGAAGTGTGTACTACGATCACTCATCAACACCTTTGGGCAACCGAACCTGGTTAGCACATATTCAAATAGGAACTTCCCTACTATTTCCCCTGTACAATCATTTATAGGTTGTGCCTCCACCCATCTGGACAAATACTCAGTCACAATGATGATATACCGTGCACCCATCTTCTTTCTTGGAGGTTGAATTGATCCTAGAAAATCGATTGCCACTTTTCAAATGGCAGCAATGACATTTGTAGATTCAGAGGTAGCTCATCCCTCTGCGATGGCCTTCCTGTCCTCTGACATGTAGCACACACCCTACAATATGCTTTGGAATCCTTATGCAATGTCGGTCACCACAACACAACATGTAAAATCTTCTATGTTGTTTCTTTTCCTGCATAATGGCCTCACGCAACCCCTCCATGAGTTTTAGCTAAGATATTTCTTCATTCAAAATCAGGAACATAGCATCGCAATATCTCATCTGCTCCCATATTATACAAGTGATTTGCAATAAGAGAAAAATCTATCGCGCACACCACCAATTCCTTCTTCTATTGACTAGTGTATCCCTCTAGAACCATTCTTGTACATAGGAAGTGCAGGATTTCTG
Source organism: Pinus taeda (assembly GCA_000404065.3). Classification (NCBI taxonomy): domain Eukaryota; kingdom Viridiplantae; phylum Streptophyta; class Pinopsida; order Pinales; family Pinaceae; genus Pinus; species Pinus taeda. Next base: position 44,871 of record APFE030654339.1, read on the forward strand.
CAAAATGATTGTCTACCATGCACACTGCAAAGAGCTACACGTTAGGCAGTCCTTCCCCCAAATTGGTGGGCTCCTCATGTATTTCAATGTGCGACAGATGATCTGGTCCTACATTCAATTGCCCTAGCTTCACAATGACTTTGAAATCATATTCCTAAAATAACATCAACCATCTACATATTCCCCCCCCCCCCCCCCCCCCCC
>APFE030654339.1:46612-78358 GCA_000404065.3 Pinus taeda
TATCATTTCTGATGAAATTAATATCTACCCCTGTGCTAGAGGTTTCTTTATAGTAGATTTTGAAAATCCTGAAAGCAGACAACGTATTCTAGATTTCGGCCCTTGGTTTTGGGAAAAATCAGACCTATTCATGAAGCCATGGAACCCATCATTCGATCCCTCTACAGCAGTGATAACCTCAGCACCAGTTTGGGTGAGATTGCCAAGCCTACCCTTGCATCTCTAGAATCTCTCCTCGCTAAAAGCCATCGGAAATGCGATTGGGAAATTTTACTGCAGGTGCCTAGAAACATAGGAATATGCCAGAACCACCTATGCACGCATCTGTGTCGAGATGGATTTCAGCGCCGGATTCCCAGCTGAAATAAACCTAACAAGTAAAGACTATGTGTGGAACCAGAAGCTTGATTATGAAAGTGTCCTCTTCAGATGTCGATCATGCTTTGAGACGGGGCATCTAGCCAAAAATTGCCCAAAAGCCTTTGAGAAAAATTTTGCTAGAAAAAACCACCACAGATCTACATGGTGGGAAGGAGCACAAAAAGAACACTACACTATCATCAAAGAAGAAGAATATTCTAGAGAAAATGAGTCACAAGAAATCAAGGAAGAAGGAAACAACTCTCAAAACAAGCAAGGAGAAATCTCGCCCCAACAAATCATTAGTTATGAGGATTTGAATACCACGGAAAATAAATCTTCATTCAACAGCAAAGCAGATCTCCTAAACCAAACTTCTTCTCCAACTATTTTCAAAAGAACGAACACAATAGATCGCGAAGCTAAGACACCAATGTCCCAAGAACCATAAGAGATGAAGGAGATGCAAGACAAAGGAAGTTGGAAGACCATAGAAAAAAGAAAGAAAGCTACAACACCAATCTCGCCAAGAAAGACGAGGAGCCAGACAAGTAAAAATTAAGAAAATTGTAAGTCCGATAGACCAATTTGGTCTTAGTGGACGTTAACCATCATCATCATCATCATCATCATTTTAATGCAGAATGGTTTGTAGACATCTTAAAGTGTCTGCTGAGCAAGTAATTCCTAAACTTCTGGAGCGCATACACCATAGCCAACCCTTCGCACTCCATTGTTGAATAGTTCTATTTATCTTTCGATAGCTTCCTGCTCACAAATGCTATTGGTTGATCCAATTCTCCTTCGCCGACCTGGGTCAGTACTATTCCCAGCCCAATACATGACGCGTCCACATGCACATGAAATTCCTTCTTCCAATCAAGGAAGACTAGGATTGTTGTGGTGACCATATTTTATTTTAACACATCCAGGCTCCATTGACATTCCTAATTCCAACAGAATGTAGCATCCTTTTTCAACAGTTTCTCCATCGGCGCGGTAATCTGGGCACAACTCTTGATGAACTTTTGGTAATAACCAGTATGACCCAATGTTGCGTATAACTGTTTAACACTTCTTGGCACCTCCAAATTGATTATAACCGTGATCGTATTTGGATCCACCAATAATCCTCACCTACACACTACATGACCCAATAAAATTCCAAAAGGGACGCAAAATAAGAAATTTTTCAAGTTTAGTGCGATCTAATAACTCCGACATGTATCCAGTATCAAGCGCAAACTAGCGACATGGCATTTGACCAATCCAAACACCGTCAAATCATCAAATTATACCTTTAGAAACTTGTGAATGAACTCTTTGGATGCCACAATGACTACGGGTGAAAAGATTTCCCACGCATTCTTCAGTCCAAAAGGCATTACAGCATACTAAAAGCATCCCCACTCGGTCGCGAAGGTAGTCTTACTCCTATCTTCTGGCGTGATCTTGATCTGATGGTACCCCGAGAACACATCAATGAATGAATATGTTTCTTTTCCTCCTACATTATCCAACACTTCATTGGTGAATGGAGTTGGAAAAGGATCATGTACGCAAGCTTTATTCAACTTCTTGAGATCTACACATATCCTTATTTCATCCTTTTGCTTCTTTTCCTGAATGAACATCGGAGTTACCTAGTCAAAATCCTCCATTGGTTCAATGATACCTGCTGCCGAAATTTTGTCCAACTCTAAATAGACTTTTTCCTTATACTTAGGATTAAGGTGATATGGCCGCTACTTCACAGGCTTCGGGTCTGCTTTCAACGTTATCTTCATTACTCCAAAATTGCTTATTATCCCTTTCAAGTCTAAAAATTTTGTAGGGAACAAATCTTGGTACTCATGGAGAAAATAAACAACCTTATCCACCATAGCATCATCTCAGTAGTTCCCTACCTTCGCAAACTTTGGCTCCACCTCTGTCCCAATCTTCAATTGTTGAGTTTTCAGTGGCGTGGTGATATCTGGATTCTCTATCTGTGGCCCCTCAACTTCGCAGTGACGTTCTATTTTTGGGATCTTAATGTTTCTCAAATCCTCCTCTTCTTATTCAACAGTCACATTGTAGCATTCCAGCGCATGGCATAGCTGGGTGGTCTAATCTTATTGAACCAAACCCAAGGGATCCTGCGAGATTCTGAAGATCGTTGTTTTCACCTCCTACATCACTTCATCAATGCACTCGAATCCATTTTCAAAGCTAAATTTCATCAAGAATCCTTGTCTCAAAATATCCCATTTGTCCATGCCATGGCGAAGCTCTATTTCCAAGTACCAATTCATGGGTATCATGTCTAAAGCGTGACAGAAGAAATGCACCCACTCCGGTCGCAGTTCAGTTCCATAAGCATCCATCCATTTTTCCAAGTGGTAGTGCAGATCACTCCTTCCATCATATTTCTTTGTCAATCAAAACTTTAAGCGACCAAACCACACCCTCATCAGTCTTCTATAGTCGCACCATCCATCAAAATTTTCTTTAGGTGTACCCCACCATCTTGTAGGTGTAGCGCATAGCTCCAAGTCCAAGGCACAAAAGTAATGCTTCTCTAGTACTTTCCTTTCAAATGCATCCAAAAATTTATCAACATTAGTTAAACCATCATAATAAGGTAGACTTATTACCTTCGACGATACTCAACATAGTGATTTGGTCATAATGTTACATCGTAGCATAGACACTTCGTGCAATTGATTCTCCCAGTGTTCTGATTCCTCATCTGAATCTGATGTGCAGGAGCTTTCATGGTCCCATGAAATACATCCATATGCTGTCAGATTCACCCAATCTTGATCTTCTGCTATTATCTTATAAATTTGGTCGAAATCATCGTCAGTTTCCTAATCATGGACCAGTTCAGTATAGCATGGTCCTTCTGCAGGGTCCAAGGGTACTACTACATAGAGTGATTTTCTTTCAAATTACATCGTCTGCTTCTTCAAGTTGATCACCCCATTCATGTTGATAGCCCAGTCGATCCCAAGGAGTGTGGGGTAGGGATTTATGTCATCGAAAATCACTATTACTTCAAAATCTGCCAACGTGCTTGCGCCTTCAATATTGACTATCACTCCATGAAATCTTCCCATGGGGATAATCATTTGTTGATTCGCCATCCTCAATTGAATAGAAGACCACTGCAATGTAGGTCTCCCGATTCTCTCCCATGTTTGTTTTGGAGAAATATTCACATCTGACCCAAGATATAAAATACATTGGTCCATTTCATACTCTCTTATTTTCATTGTGAGCCTCATCTCATGCCCTGTTATTGCCTTATACTTACCAATTTTCCTAACCACGCACAATCCCTCAGAAGCATTACCAACACATTTATTGATTAACTCTTGTAATCCCTTTACGGCCTTGCTATTGCATAGTAGCTTCATACAAGTCTCCAAAAAGGTAGTAAGCATGTATGGGTCCATTTCTTCAGACTTCTTATTATGACTTCGTGAGGTAGAAGCTTCAGCAAAGCTTTTCTTTGCTTCCAAGAAGGTTTCCTTCACGCACTCTAAATCAAATCCAACCTCCTTTTCTGGAGATTTGCGGACCCATTGACCTTCTTTAGGATGCTTTCCCTTATATTCACCAGTCGTCAGTCCACTTCACAGCAGAATATTCACATCGAGATCCTCTTCACGGGGTTCAGCCCTCATCATCTGCAGGTTCTATGTAGGCTGCAGAGGCTGCATCCCCTTTTCACACATATTAACTATTAATACATGGTAGTATTTTGTCACATGGTTAAACTGAGTACAATATCAGCATGACATACACGTCGGGTTTGTACATTCTTGTGCGTAGTGTCCTGCCCCTCCACAATTGTAGCAAATAACTTGCCCCCGACCTCTCGCAGGTCTTCCTCCACCTCGACCTTGTCCGCGACCCTGATATCCTCCACGTGCTCCCCCAACACCTTGATCCATAGGCCAAGTTTCTATCTGCATTCGATGCGCAAGTGTTCTCTCCATCATTAACTCGTAACTACGGAAATTGTGCTCCTCATGACCTAATGATTTGTAGAAGTTGCAGAAGAGTTGTTGTGGCATCTATACAAATTTTTGCAATTAGTGGCAATTATCTATCGCATGTTTTCCAGCTACCTGATAGATAGCACACCACAATGAGGGCCCTATACTTGGCCCTCCTTGATCTTTCGGCCAAAGAGACACCAACCCTCCTCCTTCAACATTATTCATGAAGATAGGGAAATGATATTTATCATGCCCTTGACTCTTACATTTCAAACACCAAACCTCTTCGCGCACCTCTGGTCAAGCTGCTCTATCCTTCTTCAGACTTTGGAATTCTAGGCAAAGGTTCTGCAACTCGACGTGAATCTGCTAAACTCTCAAAAAAGCATCTCGAATTGGTGTCTTGTGTAATCTCATCACAATTTCCAGGGCCTCCGCCTGGGTCCCAATCTTTTGTTGTGATAAAGAAATCCTTAGATGAGGCAAGAGCGAAGTCACAAACCATTCGCAGTGTTGTCCATCCGTAAGCTTCATGTTAGCCTCGCGGATCTTGCACTTCAATCTCTGATCTAGCTCCCAAGGTGTCTCGCTAGGCTTCACATGATCTCCTTGAATCCAACAATCGATTGCGCTTCAGACTTGGGCTTACTAAATTTCTTATTTAGCGCAGTCAGAATGTATGCCAACACAACCGCTGGGTTATTAGTCCAGTACTTAATGTACCATGTTAGCGCGCATTCCTGAAAAGAAGTAACCAATGTTTCTTTCTTCATCTGATCATTTGTAATTCCCTAGACTTCCCACACAACCTTCGCAACAAACCAAAATTGCTCTGGGTCCTCATCCCCCATGCCCTTGAAGATGGGAAATTTTACTAAATTCGATATATTGAATAGTCGTGGAGGTGGTGGCAATGTGGGCAAAGGTGTATGCAATGGAGGTGAAGATGGATGTGGTGTGGGTGGATGTGGTATTCATGTGAACCCTTGCCTTATTAAATGAACAACGCTCTGCAGAGAAGCCTGTGTTGCTTCTTCGTCATCACTTAGAGGAGGCTCGATCAGTGGGCTATATTCAGGCCTTTCTCCCCTTCTATCCCTAAATAACTTTCCACTTTGCATAGCTCCAAACATCAAGGTAATTTCATAACCTACTTTTCACACAAGAGAATTTTAATCCAAGTATTCAAAGATCTTAAATACTTACCTTGCTGTCCTTTGAAGAAGCCTTGCTCTACTTCGATGTAGCTAACTGAGGTATTGACCATGAAATCTGTCACAAACTCTCAGAGGATAAGATCAAGCCAGTGATCAACATCGTACGATATTATCTTGAGAGCCTTCTAATCTTTGCACTAACTCTGGGGTCCAAACTATTGGACCATCAAGCCTCCACCTTCCCTGGCCTTCTGCCAATTTAGCGATCCACTCGTATAATTTGACCGGGAAGGAACAACAAATTTTTTTTGTGTATGTCTATTTATAGATACTTTTCCAACCACTATTCTTTGATCAATCGTGGGTTCCTGTTATCTTGCACCACGAATTTGTGGACCTTTCTATCCAACCAATCTTCAATTTCTTTCTTTGTTGGATTCTAGTGATGTGACATCACACATCTCTTTATGCAGATCTCGGTCCTGAAAACAAAACCATTTGTTGGCTTAGGGGGTCGTGACCTAGGTTCATCATTAAGTTAGCCAAACAAATCCCTACACTACTTTCCCTTTCGGCATCAATTTGCGGAGCGTGGACTGAAGTCTCACATGAAGCAGTATGGGGGGATGTTGGAACCAAGTCTCCACACCTAGAGATTAGTGTAATGTCATTTTATTCCCTAACTTTGCCTTTGCGCAGACCGATAATCCTTTTAGGACTTATCAATATACTTATCTTAGTCACCCTCAGACCTTCGCAAAGGTCTATGACTGTCTTTCACGGACCTTAAATAGGTGAATCAAATACTTACACGCTTCTATGTTTACCTAGATCAACTCAAGTATCTAATAAATTTAACATGCATTAAGATATTCTTTGCGTAAAACAATATTATGAGTTGTGTTTGTATAACAACGTAAAACATACAGATTCACGCATCAACACATCATTAAATCATAAACCCATTATTCATGATAATATAATCACATTCATTCATAACATATGTAAAAGGACAAAACACAGATATTTCAAGAACAATCTCTTTATTGATGCTTCAAATCTTCTTACAGACTCAAACTACCCTGTGAACTCAGCTGTAGGGGTCCATGCACTCAGCTACAGACTCTACTCTAGGCCTCTATGCACATAGTTGTAGAGCCTCCTCTTCTACTCTAAGACTCTTCGCTCGTCACTTCTAGTGACCTATTACATTCATATCATTCACTACCAAAAACTACCTTAGACTCTTCTAAGACTTGCCTTTTTATACAATTCCATGGTCCGCAGCCCATGGGTAGATCTTCTAAAGCCAACACATTTTACATAAAAGAATGGTAAAACCCCCTTATGACACTTTACATCTACGCGCTTCGCGACCACATCTTGTGGAGACTTTACTCTTTATATACAAAAACTTGGGCTTTTGCCCCAAAATTGACCTTAGGGGACCCTATCCCAACAACAAACTTCACATTTCATGGTCCCCCTATCAACAATAAGGACTTTGAAATTGGATACTACCCACACAAACAAATGATTAGCTTATGCAACTCTCTTATGGATAAATTTATGAGTGCTTCCACTATCAATAAATACCACTACTATTCGATGTTTAATAGAGTCTCTAATTTCAAGAGTCTGAGGCAAAAACATTTGAGCCAAGGCATGTAGTTACATAAATGGCTCATCTGGTGTAGCTGTGGGATCATTTTCATTTTGGGTTTCCTCGACTTCATCCTCGAGAACCTAAAGGGATGGAGCTTTCTCTACTGAGCTATAATCAGTAGCATCAATTTGAAGAATTTTGGTTCCTTACATTTATGTCCAAGGGAGTACTTGTCATCACAGTAGTAGCAAAATCCTTTTTTTCCAAACTTAAACAAGAAGAGGTCAACTTACATATATAATCATAAACACAGAGATGCAACAGAAAAACACTTCATTTCATTAATAGAAAAATATTGAACTATGCTTACAAACATAATGGAAATAAGATAGCTCGGGTGATGGTAGCCTATCTCTGAAAATAGATGCAGTGCCTATATGCCTTTGAATTGATTTACAATGAGGCCCAAGGGCCTCTTTATTATTTAATAATAAGGGAAAACCATAAACAACCAAAACCCTAACCCAAGGAGATGTAACACCAAGAGTTTAAGGGCCCCATTGGGGTTAGTTAGGTAGCCAACTTCTCGAGGTCGTAACTTGGTCATATTATCTCCTTTTGATGCATATGATACCTCATTAGAAAGATCTCTCTAAGGAATAAAAATACCAATGTGAATTCTTTAGCAATCACTTGAGGAGTTGTGCCCAAAAAACATCGTTTAGGGCCTCAAAACGGCTTTGGAAGTTTAGGACATGAAAAACTACCACAAATAATACATTGTGCTACAATTAAGGAAATAAATGAAACTGACTGGGGGTTTTAGGTGGAATAGGTGGGTGGCCACCAATATCCACCTGTGTCATTCCTCCCCCTAGGAAGCAATGGTCCCCATTGTGTGCAAAGCCTCCATGAAGTGAGGAAATTTCTGTTGAACCTCGTCCCATGTGACGGAGTTGGCCTGGTATGAAAACTCGATATAGTTGTATCCTCTATTATCGAGTGTTCTTTACCTGTGTGTCCATGATCTGATCAATCGGTGAATGTTCCATGTAGTTCAGGTTGATCTCTGTTGGTGTGAGTTGTTCTGCAATGTCAGATGTGTCCAACAATGGTGGGAAGTATGGTTGAAGGTGATCTACATTGAACACTAGGTGTAGACCAAGGAACGGTGGATGCTAAGCTCGAAGGAATTGTGACCGACATCCTTGGTGATGGTGTATGGCCCATATTAGAGCAGGTGGAGCTTGCAGTGGGGTCTACCAAGGCGCTCTTTCTGCAAATGAAGCCAAACTCTGTCGCCCACTAGGAACTTGTGCAACACTTGATGTTGATCATGGCAGTACTTATACTTAGCATTGGATCTATCCAATATATCATGGACCTATTGTTGGATGTGTCAAATGAGCTCAATTAAGTTGTTAGGCTTGTCAGCTTCGAACTGCATGTGAGCCGAATCTATCTGAGTGGCTGTAAATGGTATGGCCACATCATTGGGGCATAATGGATGAAATCCCAGCCCTACCTGAAAGGGGTTATGGCATCTTGATCTATGGAGAGCTCTATTGTAGATGTGTTTTGACATATGGGAGACTTTCATCCCTTGTGCATGGATGCTTCAAGTTGTACATGTGCAGAATTTGTACGAGCATCGTGTTGACAACCTCTATTTGGCCATCAGTTTGGGGATGAAAAGTCGTGGACTTAGTGAGTTTTGTATCCAACATCGACAAGAGACTTGAACAAAATGCACTCACGAATATGTTGTCTCGATCTAAGATAATGGATTGTGGAATCCCAAAGTGTACACACACTCGCTCAAATAAGAGCTTAGCAATGGCCTCTGCTGTGATATTCTTCTTGTAGGCCACCATGATGGCCATCCTATAGAATCTGTCGACGATCGCAAAAACACAATCATTGTCATGCTTAGTAGAAGGAAGGCCCGACATATAATCCATGGAGACAGATTCCCAAGGCCAACTAGGAGTAGGTAGAGGAGTATAGAGGCCTTGATTCTTCATGGTTGGATTGATAATGGCATAGGTGATGCAGGATCTAATGCACTTCCCATCATCCTAACAAAGTTTCGTCCAATAAAAATACTTTTGCAATACCGCAATTCTTTTCTCTACTCCGAAATGTCCAGTGACCCGACTGTAGTGTGCCTCCCAAATCATCTTGGCACACTCACTTGAAGGAACACATGTGTCCCAAGTGGCATAAAAGTGCATCTTGAAGGTGAAAAATTTGGAACTTTCTTCCCTTCTAGGAGTGTCTGGTATATCTACCAAATTCTAGATTGATCTTGTAAAGATGCGGCCACCCCGATGTCTCATGCCCACATAAGTCGAGCACATTGATTAGCACCATGACCAGTGGTCGGCTGAGGCAATCAACGACATTATTGGTGTTGCCCTTCTTACACTTAATGTTAAAATGGGACTGTTGTAGATAGGTGGACCATTTCTGATGGCGATCATTACACAACTTCCCTTGTGTCTATATGAACTGTAGAGGTCGATGGTCTGCGTGGATGACCTTTTCCTTCCCCATAATGTAATGCTTCCATTAAGAGTAGTCCTGCACAATGGAATACATTTATTTTTCATAAGTGGGGTACTTTCAGATTGTGTCTGAAAGTCTCTCATTGTGGTAAGCCACTGGATGCCCATGTTGAGTAAGAACTGCACCACTAGCATAATCAGAGGCATGTGTCTCAATCTCAAATGGTTGTTGCAAGTCTGGTAATGTGAGCACTGGTGTAGAACAAAGGAAATTCTTCAATTCAAAGAATGGTCATTGCTGGGTTTCTGACCAAAATAAATTTGATTTCTCTCTGCCCTTGGTGACTTGACTTAAAGGCCAAGTGATATGAGAGAATCCCAACATGAACCTATGGTAGAAATTGGCAAGGCCCAAAACGTTGCTAAGCTCTGTTAGAGATGTTGGGGCTAGCCAATCCTGAATGACTTGTATCTTGGATGGGTCCACATGTACATCTTTCTCATCAATGATGTACCCTAGATATTGAACTTGGGTCAAGCCAAAGGTTCATTTCTCCAAGTTAGCATGCAACTTGTGTTGTCGAAGGGTTTGAAGGACCTGTCAAATATGGTGGAGGTGCTCTTCCCAACTCTAGTTTAAGATCAAGATGTCATCTAAATACACCACCACAAATGCATTGGTGAAGGGCCACAAGATATCATCCATTAGTCTCATGAATATTGCATGGGATTTCTTCAATCTGAATTGCATGACCAACCATTCGAAAGGGCCCTCCTTGGATTTGAAGGTAGTATTCCACACATCAAAGGGTTCGATATGCACCTGGTGATAACCTGACAGACTTCAAGTAAATATTGCTGAAATATTGCCCCCCCTTGAGCTGGTCCAAAAGGTCATCAATCTATGAGATTGGGTACCTATTTCGAACAGTGATCTTGTTCAGCGCCTGATAGTTAATACAAAGCCACTAGGTCCCATCCTTCTTCTGTACCAATACAATCAGGCTCTCACAACATGATGAGCATGGCCTGATGTGCCCTTTCTGTAGTAGGTCTTGAATCTACCTCTTGATCTCATTGTTCTCCAGAACAGAGTGTTGATAGATCAGTCTATTAGGCAGTGACATGCCCGGGGTTAGATTAATGGAGTGATTGACTTCACAATGTAGAGGTACCCTTGTGGGTGAGGCAAAAATGTCCCTGTACTCCTCCATGACCTTGTCCATTTGTTACTGCTATGCAGAGGAGCCCTTTCTGGAAGTCATGGCCACAACCTTATTCTTACCTTGGGGGTGAATCATAAGGAAAACGAATTTCCTTGTCTAGGAAACGATCTTACTACATTGCTTTGTAGTGATCAAAGAGATGGTGGTAGGCGGGCTACCTTTGGTATCCTATACAACTTATTAGCCAAAGTAATAATCACAAAGAGAGGTATAGACTCATATAAAACATGTCATTTCCACAAGTACGGTTTTCCTAACAGTACATTAGAAAATTCAAGAGGAAAAACATCACACAATACCTCATCTGTCAAGGGCTTGATGCTATAGGGAAGGCGACACTACTAACTGACGCAAAGATATCATCCTGGGTGAAGCCACCCGATGATGTACAACTGTGGATGTGTTGTAGTCTTTGGTCCCAACCGCTTCACAACTTCTACTGAAATGAGGTTCTTTTGGCTCTTATTGTCGATAATGAACTACAACGGAGAACCCTTCACCCACATCTGTGAGTGGAAGAGGCTTCACCCTTCCTCTTGATCTTCAGGCTCAATTTTCTGGATATTTGTGGTCGTCATGGTCGCACTAGGCTCCACATCAATGATTTTCTTCCCTTTATCAATCCCCTTATCAAGTTCTGATTCAAATTCTGAAGTTGTGTCTAATTTGGAAGCCTTCGGCTTGGCCACTAGTGATTTATTGACCCAACACTCACTTTTATTATGAGTGGATCTCTTATGGAACTCACACCATTTTCCCTTGTCTTTCTTCATCTTCATGGTGTTGTTCTTTGCTTGTGTCTTTGGTAGGTTTCTTGGGTAGCCCCACCTTGGCTTAGTCCCTTATTTTGTGGTTTGGGGGTGCCTTTTCCTTGATTTGAATTCACAGATCCAAAGTCCTACTTCTTTTGTTTAAACTTCTCCTCAATCTTTACAGTGTAACGATATGTTGTGCTGAGTGAGGAAATGTCCAGGAACACCATCTCATCCTAGATTTACTTTTGTAGATAGTCATGTTACTTGAGAATCAAATGTCACTCAATATCCTTGATACCCATCTTCATGCGATGGGTATGGAAAGTATTTGTAAACTCTGACACATCTTGGTCCCTTCGCTGTCGTAGCGTGGTCAACTTTATGTATTTATCTTCATAGATCCCGATAGGGTAATACAGTTCCTTGATGGTGTCTCGAAACGAATTCCAAGTGGGTGCAGCTGAAAATAGTGAAGGTTCACTCTCATCCTTTTTTTCACAGTAGGTTTCCCACATGTCCTAGATGCGTGGGGTGGCTTTGAGAAGTGAAAACGTAATCTTTTCCCGATTGGAAAAGTCATGAACTGAAAAATATCCTTCCAATATATTTAACCATTTATCTACAACGTTTGCATCTATTAGGCCTTCGAATATGGGAATATCGAAGTTATTTTGTACCTTAAAAGGAGTGGTGCCTCTAGAGTGGTTGTTGGATGAAGATGCATCGCTTGTGGGTAGCCATCGAAGGATCTGGGCAAAGTTATCCATCATCACGTCCCTCTGTCGCTCGAGGGCCTCTTCGAGCAACATTTTGAAGGGACCTCCTACCCCTTGTCTTTATTTTCTTCCGCCATGGGAGGTTGTCAGGTTTTGCAAGGCTGATCCTGCAATGGTTCAACCAAATTGAGCCCTAACTCCTTATACCCTGACCTCGTTGGGGACATGCAAAGAAAAATAGAGAAAGAGAAAACCGCTTTGATACCAATGATCCTAACTTAAACAGGAATGCAAGAATTTACAGATATAATCATAAACATAGAGATGCAACAATAAAACACTTCATTTCATTAATAGAAAAATATGAACTATGCTTACAAACATAATGGAAATAAGATAGCTCAGGCAACGGTAGCTTATCTCTCAGAAGAGATGTAGTGGCTACATGCCTTTGCACTAAGTTATAATGAGGCTCAAGGGCCTTTTCATTATTGAACAATAAGGGAAAACCCTAAACAACCAAAACCCTAACCCGAGGAGATGTAACACCAAGAGTTTATGGGCCCCATTGGGGTTAGTTGGGTAGCCAACTTCTTGAGGTCGTAACTTGGTCATATTATCTTCGTTTGACATGTATGACACCTCGTTGGAATTATTTTTTTGAGGAATACAACTGCCAATATGATTTCCATAGTAATCACCAAAAGAATTTTTCCAAAGAAACATCCTTTATGGCCTCAAAACAGCTCTCGAAGTTCACAACCCAAAAAAATACCAAAAATACTAAATTGTGCTACAATTAATGAAATAGATGAAACTGACTGGGGGGGTCTAGGTGGAATAGGTAGGTGGCCACCAATATCCACTTGGACCAATGGAGCTTTCTCTACTGAGCTATAATCAGTAGCATCAATTTGAAAGAATTTTGGTTCCTTGCATTTATGTCTAAGGGAGTACTTGTCATCACAATAGTAGCAAAATCCTTGTTTTCTTCATTCAGCCATTTCTGCTAGTGACACCTTTTGAGCCTTAAGTGTTTGGGTGGGGCCCTGAGCTTTGGTGGGATGCTCCATGGTGACAAAATTTGGACGATGGGACTGATCATTTAAGGTGATTTCCACCTCTAAGGACTTCCTGCATGCGTCCAACCAAGTAGTTGGGTGGTGCATGTGGACATGGGATTGGATGAATTCTTTTAGGCCACTGATGAAACACTCCAAGTAAAATTCATCTCCTATACTGTCACTTCTGATGGCCAATTTCTCAAAGGCTAAAATGTAGTCCTTTACTATACATGTTTTTTGGAGCTTAGTGAGACAACCTAAAAAATTAGATTCTCAGTCAAAGCAATCACATATGGATTTTGAGAACATGTGCCAAGTTACTTTCCTTGGATAAAATTTCTTATGTCATTGCCACCATTTCCATCTCTCTTGGTCCAAGTAAAGGGCTGCCACATGTAGTTTAGTTTCATTGTCACAGATGTCATTAAGGGAGAACTACTGTTCCATTTGTGCTACCCATACTAAAGGGATAGAGCCATCAAATTTGTACATGTTGAGCTTGGGTGTCTAGTGGTTGGAATGGTGGTGATTTCCATGGAAGTGAATTTGATGGCTATATTCTTCTTTTATGTGTGCATCAACACTCAACTCCTTTTTTGTCAATTATGTCCATATTGTTCTCGAATTCATCAAACCTTTTTTCAAGGTTGTCAATCCTCTTAGAGGCCATAAATTGAGATCTCATACCTAGAATTCACCACCTCAGTCAATTACTTAAGAGTATTCTTCTTGGAAAGAGGGAGGGATTTGGAGTCTAATGACATGGGCCACTTGAAGTTACATCAGAAAAAAAATTAGGGACTTAAAAGTGAATGGTACCACTACGACTAACTTGTCATCCTGAAGTTGATGGGCTAAGTCTATAGCAAGTGTCCCGGGATGGTCTTGTACTTTTTCTTAAAACTCTGAATAGAGTTTTACTCCCTGTTGATCACTATTGTAGTGATCAAATTCCAGAAATCTTGATACTAAGAAATGTCCTATGAAAATTAGGCCTGGACTGTAGAAACAGAACCCCAAGGTCTTGGTCCTATCGAATGTGTTGTAACAATCTGATCTGGATTATGGTAGACAAAACCCTTACTATACAAATAATCTAATCTACAATGTGAAAACCCCAACTGCTGAATCTGAGTTGTACGATGGTGACATAACCCCAACTGCTAGATTTGATCTGGAAGATAATGTATAGGGTGATATTTACGTAGAAGAGGGAACTATGGTCACAAACAAGTGTCAGGTGCTAAAAATCACAATATACGCAGCAGTCCAACAATAGTACTTGACCCAATTTTTCAGGGTGTTAACTAAGGAGGATCGACCATACCCTTAGCAGTACTACCCGACTACCCTATTGTACATGTGATTAATCTCCCCAAGTTTTTTCTTAGTGTACTGTAGCAACAAGATGGCCAAAGACTTATCTAAGGTTAGGTTTCAGACGAGCCTAGGGGGCCTCCCATATACCTAAACGTACATGGAAGCACAGTATTTTTGTGGTTCTGTATAATGTGCTACTACTTGAAGGGGTACCCACAAGGGTTATAAGGGAGTACAACAAGCGTGACCAGGCCTTGTAGTTCCTACGTGCATGCCTCCCCAAATCCACATGTTTATGCGCTCAATGACAAATCCCATGGTTTAAAGACGTTGGAACACGTCTCTAACCTAAAAACAAATTCTCCTAAAATTGGATGTACAACTAGCCCTGGAAAGTTCTCTGATACCACTTGTTATGCTCTTGACCTGTGAGAATGCCAGAATACCAAAAATACGTAGAAATATAGCCCATAACATAGAATTATCACATGAAATGAGAGAAACTGCAAAGTATTTTATTATTCAAAAACATATTCAATGTTCACTTGCCTCTTCAAGGGGGCAACCTCTAGTAGAGTAGAGCTTGATTATAATAAGACTTAATAATCTTTCCCTTACTAACTATGACTTTTATAGCTAAATGACATGCCAAACCCTAACTACTAGTGGTCCATTACATAACACAGGTTAACCACTTTATATATTAACTATGGCACATTTAAAACTAAGGGTGGTCCCTTTTCTCTAATGTGGGTCCACCACTTACAATTATTAATGTGGGATTTACTGACTTTCTAACTAACTATGACTCTGACTCGGTCCATTGGGATTATTACATAAATAAAGGGGTGAGGGTTGGACCTTAACATAAAAAAAGAGATCATAACTATTACTATCATCCTTTCTTGACTTATAAAATAATTACTCTTAGCATGTATATCATTCCCAATACTTCTATTAAGACTTTATTTTCACTGAGATATTACTTTTAGTGCCTATATGCATTCTCTATTTTTGAGCACACCTTGGTTTTTTGAATTCCTTGTACTTGGTTTTGGAATTTGAAATCAAACCCATCATAGGCCCTAACACTTTTCATCCACATCCTTTGACCACTATGGTGAGGCCTCTCCATAATATCTTGCCATGTGTCCATATTGACAATTAATATTTCCTCATGACTAGATACTCAACCCTTTTAATTATCATGACTTTACTCATTTGAATGGACATATACACTCCTATATAGGTACCATTTTGGAATACTTGCAACCCTCTTTGTTTAATTATTAACTTTAGGTATACCTTTCACATCTAGAAATACTTCACTAGTATTAATATTATTTTGGAAAAATTCTCTGTGTGGTTCAATGAGTCCAACTATTTGATTCACGTGTCTCATCATGATTGTCCTTTAATATGTATATTTCCTAATTCTACCATGGAATACAATAGTTCTATCATATTGTAATACCTCTCGTCCCAGGTCTACCCAAGAAACCGACCAACCGGGGTAAACATGCGACGAGAGAGGACACTATAAGGGATTCACCCTCAGTGGCCTTAAGGAAATGGAATTGAAGGAACATATGAAAAAAACCCATCCACATCAGCAGCAATGCCCTCAAGAGACATGTCAGCCACTCAGACAACCTATCCCTCAGTCCCACTAATGTTTTAATCCTTTTAACCCCTGGTCGCTCTCATTCTATAGGCATGACAGCATCCAAATGCCAAATCCGCTCTCACAGACCTATGTGCCAGTGTCCCTAGATTCTTTTCCATAGACCTATGTCAGTGTCCTTGATATTTGAGCCACCTTTCTAGCCTAGAATCCCAGCCTATGCCCCTAACTTGTTACGAACTCTAGAATCCATTAAAGACATGATTACAATATAAAAAAATCAAAATTCAACCTCAGGACTAGGCCTGAGCATCCCCAGCCGGAATTGACATATTGTCAAACACTTGGCATCAATACAGCCTACAGGTCTAAGATACAAGGCAGAGCATGAATGACTGAAAGAACTTATGAAACATAACCAGAAGGACCACCACCTTCTACATTGAACTCTTATAACATCAATTAGGTCTTGCATCCATCCATTTAACAATTATAAGTAAATACATGAAATAACCATGACTTGAAGAAGTCACATAACGATGCTTATAACCATCACAAAACCATATAAATATCAAAGATGTGACAACCACTAAATTCACATATAAACAAGTGAAAAATCAAGAGAACTTAGCTTTTATTAAAGATAGGAAAATACGAGTAGGTTTAGGACTTCCACATACCACCCGACCATAGACATGGCTGAACCAAATCTCTCCTTCACCCAGCCACCCTCATGCCATATTGAAAGCATGAATGTGGGATATCATAGAGCAACCAATTTAGGAACAACCAAGGGAATCTAGAGGTTAAACCACCTCCACCCTCACCAAACTATGATCACACCACAACTAGTGCTCCGATCACAACCAAAATAAACTTGGAATGCCATCTGGAATCTATCACTATCCTTGAGTAATTTTAAGTCTCCTTGTCTCTCAGGATTTACTGCAATCCAATCTCGTATCACTAGGCGCTAAACTAAGACCAGTCTCTCAAGCTTTACCACAATCCAAACACGGATCACTAGGCCCTAAACCGAGACTTCTCCCTCACGCTTTACCTTGTATCCAACCAAAATTGTTCAAGGGATTCCTAAGCCTTTGGGAATGAACCTTGAGACCACCTCTACCCCAGATTCTAAAATCCATTTAGAAAACCAAAGCTTAAAACTGAGATAAACATTCCAATGTACCATGGCATCTCAAAAAAGGCAAGGTTATTCTCAAAACCACTATCATAACCCAAGAAAACAATTCCACCAACAACAAGAGAACCATACACCTACATGAAAATACATGCATGTCCAAACCACCTAGGAAATCACAAATGCAATATGTTACCTACAAGTATTCCTTATGAAGTTTCCTTATCATGTTCTTCTTCCTTGATCTTTGCTTGTCTTCCTTTCCCTTTGTTTTCTTTTCCTTCCTTGATCCAAAGTTAGAGTGCTCCAAGAAACTTTAAGTGACCAAGAATAAGGGAGAGAGAGAGAGAGAGAATAATGAGACAACTCCAAATTTGAACTGAAAAGAAGATTACCAACTGATCCTTAGAAGCCTTTTTATGAGTGAGGCCTCTATTTTCTTCATTTTCCATTACTTTCCTTCAATTTCCTCCTCACATGAAACGTGTGACCTTTCACCTTAATTTTCTCCTAATTTCCTTTATTTTCATAAATAAATGTGCCAAAAATGCATTTTTGCCTTTTAATGCCTTTGCCTTAGCCTTTGCCAATTTTCCTTAGCCAAAACACACATCCAATGATGCCCACTAGGATATATTTTCCCAACATTCAGCTTGGAATAACGATCCCTAACTATGGTCTTATTTTACCTTTATTAACTTTTATTACATGAAAATTTTCGCCAGGGTTGTTACAAAACCCTCTCCCTTGGAGAACCACCATCCTCGGTGTTAAAGCCCACCATGATCTCAGCAAAATCACTAAAAAGAAAACATACTACCCATGGAGTTTATAACTTAGCTCATTGTAGTATTTACAATGAAAGTCCTACTCAAAAGAAAAACATCATGGTAACATGACACTATAAAAACCATAATAACATGAAACCCATACCACATATTTGAGATTTATAACTAATCTCATGGCGGTATTTACATCCATATAAATATACATAAATATACCAAATCATCAACAAAACATATGCCAAACATAAACCAACATCAAACAAAACCACTTTGTTGCAACCGGAAAACAATGAAGGATCTGATCCACCATTTCCCATGTAGCTTATTTAGGACCAAACTGATTCCACTGCACTTTAACTTGCTCTATGGATGTGTTCCTAAGCATGAGATGTTTCTGCTACAATATGCATTAAGGCTCTAGTTGGAACTCTCCTTCTTGCTCTACCTGCAATACAAACCAATCAATAACATGATCAACATCCCTTATATACTTCTTAAGTAATGAAACATGGAAAACATCATGGAATTTCACTGTTGGAGGCAATGGAGGCCAATATGCCCCTGGTCCAATCCTCTCAAGAATCTCAAAAGGCCCACAATACCGCGGTGCCAACTTGGCACATGAAACAATCCTAAAAGAGATTTTCCTAGACTTGATACGCATATACACATGCTCCCCAACATGAAACTCCTTGAATACCCTATGTTTATATGCATAAATATTCTATCTATACTGTGTTGCCTTTAGATTCTTCTTTATGACCTACATTTCTTGCTTCGTATCTGCCAACATATTTGGTCCAATAAATACCCTATTCTCTTTATCACTCTAGCTGATGGGAGCATTACAACATTGTCCATATAATGCCTCAAAATGACTCATCCTCAATGACTTATGATAATCTTTGTTGTATGCAAACTCAACCAATGGAAGATACTCCTCCCATTTCCTATGCTAGTGCATCACATACATCCTCACATATACTATAACATCTTGTTGGCCCTCTCTCTTTGTCCATTTGTCTGTGGATGATAAGTTGTACTAAAGGCTAACTTTGTGCCCAATCCTACAAATGGATCCTTCCAAAACATGGAAGTGAACTTTACATCCCTGTATGACACAATCCTCTTTGGAACACCATGTAGTCTCACTATCCCTCAAATGAACACATGTTCTACCTCACTAGTTGAATATGTAGTCTTTACTCGAATGAAGAAAGCTACCTTTCTCAACCTATCGACCACAACCATAATAGAATCATGTTGCCTTACTGTCCTCGAATGATCTATAATGAAATCCATGGAAATTACCTCCCATTTCCATTCCAGAATCGCTATGGGTTGTACTAAACCACCCAAATGCTTACATTCAACCTTCACATGGTGACAACCTAAACATCTAGCCCCGAACTCTGCCACTTTGTTCTTCAGATTTAGCCAATAGTAAAACTTCTTCACTGCTAACAATGTCTTTTGATCTCCTGGATGACACAAGTATGGCTTGGCGTGAAACTCCCTCAAGATAAGCTTCTTGAGCTCACTAAACTCCAACACATAGATCCCCTCTCTAAATATCACCAAACCATATGTTGTGAGATGATAGTTTCCATCCTGATCACCTATACCTATACCTGCAACTATACTTGTATGTGTCCCTATGCTCTGCTATAGCATGTGCATAATCTCCATGTATTTGTCGTCCCGTTGTCCTTCCTGCAAGATCCTATCCTAGAACTCTGTCCCATAAGAGCTCATAGTTGCTATATGATTTACCTATACCTTCTTGCTAAGAGCATATGCAACCCAGTTCTCCTGATCTTTGATGTATTTGATCTCGAAGTCGAACTCACTAAGGTTATCCAACCATCTAGCTTGACTGGCATTTAGATTCAGTTGGTCAAATAAATACCTCAATCCACTGTGATCGCTCATCAATGTAAACTTCTTACCAAGAAGATAGTTCCTCCACATCTTTAATGCATGAATAATTTTTTCTAGCTCAAGATCATGCGTTTGATAGTTCTTCTCTTGTTTATTCAGTTTTTGTGACTCATAGCACACTACCTATACTTCTTGCATGAGAACTCCTCCAAGTCGTCTCATGTAAGAATTTGTACATACTACAAACTCCTTATCTGGATCCACAATCTTTAGTATTGGTGCATGTGTCAACAATTGCTTGAGTTGCTCAAAACTAGCCTCACATTCTTCTATCCATTCAAACTACTTACCTTTCCGTTGCGATGATGTGATAGGATATGCAATGTGTGAGAAGTTCCTGATGAACCTCCTATGGTAACCTACCAATCCCATGAATGATCTCACATCATCCACATTCTTAGGAGCTGCCCAATCCATGATAAGCCTTATCTTTTCTGGATCGATTGCTCTGCCATCCTTGGAGACAACATGCACCAAGTAATGTACCTCAGTATGAGAGAAACTACCCATGTTAATTTTTACATATAACTGATTCTCTCATAGCAATTTCAACACTACTGCTAAATTCTCAGCATGTTCTTCCTTGTTCTTAGAATATACTAATATATCATCAATATAATAAAAAACTTGTCCAGATAAGGTCACAACACATTATTCATCAAACACCTAAATGTAGTTTGAGAATTAGTCAAATCGAATGGAATAACAAAAAACTCATAATTCCCATACCTGGTCCTAAACGCAGGGTTGAAAATATCATATTCCTTGATGCATACCTAGTGGTATCCTAGTTTGAAGTCAATCTTAGATAATACTACTACTACCTTCAACCGATCAAACAAATCTTGAATCCTAGGCAAAGGGTTCATGCTCTTGATCATTACTTTGTTCAGCTACATGGAGTCAATGCACAATCTAAGAGTACCATCTTTCTTCTTTACAAGCAACACTGGTGCACCCCAAGGCGATACACTTCGCCTAATGTATCCCTTGTCAAGAATCTCCTTTAACTGCAACTTCAACTCTACCAATTCAAGTGTGCTCATCCGGTAAGGTACCTTTGATGCTTTATTTTCCCCTAGCACCAACTCAATAGAAAAGTCTACATCCCTGTGAGGTGGAAACTCTGTAATTTCCTTAGGAAATACATCTTGAAAATGTTGCAAACATGGGTACCTTCTTAACACATTTTCATCCTCAACCTCCTTAGCCTTGTCACTAGTAATGCGTACTTCAGAGATCACACAACTTCTTCTGCAACTATGCTTAACCTGCATAGTGGTAACCCTCCTCATTGATGTAGGCTTCTTTCCAAGAAAATTCCTCTTTCCCCCACTATCATCCACACACTCAACAACTTTTTCAAAGAAATCCACTTTTGTTTTGTGATGGTATAGCCAATCCATACCCAAAAGAATACTATACGATCCTAATGGAAATACATTCAAATGTGCTACTATAGGCATACCATTTAGCTCAAATGCACAAGATCTCACCCAATGGTGAACTCTCTTTTTCGTACATGTAGCCGACTATACCAACCAAAAGTCTGCATGCACTTATATTCTCAAACCACGCTTATCCACCAGGTCAGGATTAATATAACTATATTTATATCCAAGATCAATCAAAATAGAAACAACTTGATCACAAAGCTTACCATCCATCTTAATTATTGATGCCTAATGATCCGCCTGCCTAGTGTCCACAATTGCATAGATCCGAGGATCAACGAAAAACATAAATAATTGTATGCACCTCCTGATAACTGTAGATTTCGTGTCTACCACCACTTTGATACTGCGTACAATCCCTCTTACGATGATCCTTACCATATATCCAACACTGTAATGGTTCCCTACCACCACCTCTAGCTTACTTCTCTCCACATCCTTTCTCAGTTGTATTGAATCTCTTATAAGGAATTTCATTTCCTTTGTCACTTGCATCTTGAGGTCTTCCTCTCTTTGGTGTCCATTTTACTATGGATTTCTCATTTCTTTTCAATTCATGCTTAGGCTCAACTTTGCACTTTCACTGCTCATAACAATGTTTCAACTTTCGGATGGCCTCCTCCAATGATCTAGGCTCTTTGAACTCAGTGTGGTCTATGTATGCAACTGGCACTCCACTGATGAATCTCTTAACCTTGGCCTTCTCCTCCCTGAGTTAAGGCACATATCTAAACAACTCCAAAAACCTGCTAGTATACTCATCATTTGTCATAGAACCCATCCGCAACTCATAACAATCCTTAGCCCTGTCATCATAGTACTTCTCTGACAAGTACTTATTCTTGAAGAGCCTTTCAAATGCATTCCAATTCAAAACTTTCTCATGCATACCTTTGACATCCTTCACGTATTCCCACAAAATATTTGCTTTACCTTTGAGACTGAAAGTGGTTATCTTTTCTTTCTTGTTTTCTAAATAATCATGAAATCTGAATAATTTCCTCACAACACGCAACCATTCCTCTGCATCATATGATTTGTTCATCTCTCCATAAAAAGTATGTGGCTTTTCTTTCTTAAACTCATCTGGAAAGTATCCCCTACCACTCCTCCTATAAGGATGATAATGATCATGATCATGATGCCTGTTCGAACCAGAACTAGAATAATACCTATTTCCATCACCTCTCCTATCTGAAGTGTCCATTAACCTACCATATCTGATGATGTTGTCTCTGTCCGACCTGTGACCACCATAAGACCTATTGCCATATGCCCCATTAGTTTTTTCCTCTTGCTCATGGTTGATTTGAAGTGGTCTTTAGCACTACAATTCTGACAAACTCTAAAGTACTATTGCATTAACCTCTACCTGTTTCTCTTGTGCCTGCACGATTTTGTCATTCTCTACCTTACAACCCCTTATTTCTTCCTTCAAGCTTCTCAATGTATCTACAAAATCATAAGAGAGCGCAACACCACGCTGCTCATTCGATTCATTGGGAGAGTCTTTATAGTCTACCATCTTGCTAGCCATTTGATCTCTTTCTCGCAAGGCATACTATGTTATCTAAACCAAATCAAAATAAACCAACATGCCTTAGCATAATTCGGGGAACCCTTGTCTGCAAGATCATCAAATCTGTGTGGTACATGTATAACATAAACATAATAACATATAGGAATATACCGAATAAGTGCATCAATGCATAAACATCATTCTAGCTAGGGTCCAGTCATCAATGCAAGGCCATATCAATGATGCATGCTATGACCTCATGCATAACAACAACAATTACTCCATTAGACACATTACCACATGCAACTATCAACATGCATAAGAAATTCCTAATCAACTATACATATGCATAAACGAAGGTAGTCAAGCATAAGTGATCAATTCTTATAACCAACCTACAAGACTGATACATATAATCAAACAACCAAGAATGAAACTTAACATACAAGGATTTAATCAAGATGCATATAATCATATAACCAGTCATATATTTCTGATGATGCATTCCACAAAATCAACATCAAGCTCCTCATGATAACCTTACTACAATCATGGTCAACATGATGCAATGCAACAAGCACATGTAATGCAAGTGTAAGAGACACACATCCAACTTACATGCATGCATGAGCAAACATCTTCACACAAGGAGAGAACAACTTGGCTCTGATACCAATCTGTAACACCCTATCCTTCTAGGTCTACCTAAGAAACCGACCAAATGGGGTAAACTTGCAATGAGAGAGGTCACTATAAGGGATTCAACCTCCTTGGTAACCTTAAGGAAATGGAATCGATAGAACATATCAAACAAACTCATCCACATCAACAACAACACCCTGAGGAGACATGTCAACCACTCAGGCATCCTATCCCTCAGTCCCACTTATGTTTTAAGCCTTTTAACCCCTGGTCGTTCTCATGTTATAGGCATGATAATGTCTAGAAGACAAAGTTTCTCTCGCGGGCCTATGTGTCAACATCCCTAGACTCTCGCTCATTCTATAGGCATGACATCGTCTAGAAGACAAAGTTTCTCTCGTAGGCCTATGTGTCAGCATCCCTAGACTCTTTTCATCAAACCTATGCTAGCATCCCCAAGATTTGAGCCACTTTTCTAGCCCAGAATCCCATCCTCTACCCAGAACTTGTTACAACCTTGAAAATCCATCAAATACATGATGACAATATAAACAAATCAAAATTCAACCTCAGGACTAGGCCTAAGCATCCCCAACCATGACTGACATTATATCAAACACTTGGAATCATTATAACCTACAGGTCTAAGATACAAGACAGAGCATGAATGACTAAAATAACTTATGAAACATAACCAGAAGGATCACCACGTCTCCATTGAATTGTTATAACATCAATTAGGTCTTTCATCCATCCATTTAACAATTACAAGTAAATACATGAAATAACCATGACATGAACCAATCACATAACCATGCTTATAACCAACATAAAACCATATAAATATCAGATATGTCCATTAAATTCACATATAAATAAGTGAAAAATTAAGAGAACTTGGCTTTTATTAAACATAGGAAAATCTGACTAGGTTCGAGACTTCCATGTACAACTCGACCATAGACATGGCTTAACCAAATCTATCTTTCAGCGAGTCACCCCTGTGTCATATTCCAAGCATGAATGTGGGAACTCATGGAACAACCAATCCAAGAACAACTAAGGGAATCGAGAGGTTAAATCACCTCTACCCTCACTAAACCGTGATCACACCAAAACCAGTGCTCCAATCACAACCGAACCAAACTTGGAATGCCATCCAGAATCCATCACTATCCTTGAGGAATTTTTTGCCTCGTTGTCTCTCAAGCTTTACCACAGTCTAATACTGTATCACTAGGCCCTAAATTGAGACCAGCCTCTCAGTCTTTATTACAATCCAAACCAAATCACTATGCCCTAAACCGATTTCTCCCTTAGTCTTTACCATGTATCCCACCAAAACCAATCAAGGGATTCCTAGGCCTTTGAGAATGAACCTTGAGACCACCTCTGGCTCAGGTTCTGAAATCCGTCTTGCAAACCAAAGCTCAAAACTATGATAAAGATCACAACATACCATGGCATTCGGAAAAAGGTAAGGCTAGGCTGGAGACCATTGTCATAACCCAAAAAAATTATGCCATCGACAACATGAGAACCATACACCAACCTGTAAAGCCATGCATGTCCAAAAAACTAGAAAATCACACATGCAATATGCAAGTATTCCTGCTAAAGCTACCTGATCCTCCTCTTCTTCCTTCATCCTTGCTTTCTTTTCTTCCCCTTGCTCATTTTTCCTTCCTTGATCGAAATCTAGAGTGCTCCAAGAAACTCTAAGTGACCAAGAGTGAGAGAGAGAGAGAGAGAGAATAATGAGAGAGCTCCAAACTTGAAATAAAAAAAGTTACCAACTAATCCTCAGAAGCCTTTTTATTAGTGAGGCCTCTATTTTATTCATTTTCCATTATTTTCCTTCAATTTCCTCCTCACATGTAACCTGTGATATTTCACCTTACTTTTCTCATAATTTCCTTTATTTTCATAAATAAATGTGCCAAAAATGCCTTTTCACATTTTAATACCTTTTCCTTAGCCTTTGTCAATTTTCCTTAGCCAAAACATACATCGAGGGATGCCCACTACGATATCTTTGCCCGACATTCAACTTAGAATAAGTGTCCTTTAACTGTGGTTTTATTTTGTCTTTATTAATTTTTATTACATGCAATTTTTCACCAAGGCTGTTACACAGATATATTAGAAATCAAATTTAAATAAAACTATATTTTTTTAATGGCCATTCTCTAGTCATATAGGCCACAAAAATCCTTCTTTTGATCTCCTAAGAAAATGTATTACTTAATTCAAAATCATAGGCTGAAAAATGGATTTCCTCCCTAGTATTTTTCCACTCACTATTCAATTTCCTAAATCTAAGCTCTAAAATGGAAGGTTTAGCTTGTAAAAGTTTAGTCCACTTTCCCAATTTTTTCATGTAATGTTACAAACATCTTTCTGCTACCTCCTTAAGGATTTAGATCCCTATGTTCTAATTCTAACTCCATTGCTATGTTCCACCATAAAGCAACTCTCCAATGAGAATGAGAATGATCATGATATGATGCTCCAAATCTGTTTCAAACGTAAAGGTGCCTAGTGGATAATACACTAAATCTACAACAAAGGATCTCAAAATGGATGATGATCATGATATAATGACATATATTTTTTGGGGCTTAAATAAAATTATCAATAATGCTCCTCACTTTTAAAATATATAATTGTAAAAATTCACTCAATTTAGTGGCTCAGATTAAATTCGGGCTTGGATGAACTTGATTGATAATAAGGTTTGTTCAACCTAAATTAGCACATTCAAACACATGTTCACCACCTATTGAATCAATTTCCACTTGGTGTCCCCACACCATTTGCTAATGTCATGGTATGAAAATTTACGATTTTTGTACAAATATCCCATGTTCTTGATTTTTGTAATTAAAACTCATTTTCTAGAAATTCCTTCAACATGAAATTTGTAGCTCCACTTTGTAATTAACACATTATTTTTATTGAATGCAAGAACAAAATTATAAATTTTATTTTTATACCTATCAACTTGTTATTCTAAGTGAAATTCTCCTCTAACTTGTCACCTAGAATTTGAGAATTTCATCCAATTTTGAAACTTCCCTTCATGGTCAACACTACAATTCCATAGACTATAAACGATCTTAGTAACAATAATTTTGAGGTTATATATTTAAATTTCATGTATTTTGAGTCTCATTTGTTATTTAGATTTGATATTTTTCCATATGGTGTTGAATTTCTTATTTTTTCCATTTTCATATTCATACCCAAATCTACTTATGATCCATATGGTAATTGTACCACAAGGTAGCACCTTCCTAAAGTAAGTATCACCATTGTCACAGTAGTAGCAATGAATGAGTATAATGGAAGGAATGATGGGAACTACACTAAACTCCCACTTTTTATATGCATGTGCATTTTTTGACAAGTGGCACCTCAACAAGTCAATTCCCCACCTTTTTGGAAACTTAGGATAAAAGTTATATGCATAATGAATTTAGGCATTAATTAATATTTGGTTTAGATGCGTTGCTTAAGTCCTCATCACTTAGCTCATAGCCCTCTTTCCCACTCATGGAGTCCTATCCCCTCAGGTCTCTTGTTTGACTTGGTCTAATATTGTGTGGTATTTCTAATAATATGAGTGTGATTACATATTACATACCTAGGTTCATTGATCTTTTAGCGTGTATTCTATCTAGCCTAAACCATGCACAAAATCTATCCCCCCATACCCTTACACATAGGCAAGTAAACCCAATAGATCCTAGATTAATAACCTAGTAACAATATGTACAATTACATAGAGGGTCACACTAGCCATGTTACATTCTTGATGTATCTACCCCCTTGTGGAGGTCATATATTGGAAATATCTACCTACTTTCTTAAATTGATAGGCTATCTTCCTCAACTCCCACTTACCATGGCTCATTGAGTTTGAAACTTCTTTTAGATTGTTTAAAACTATATTCTTTTCTAGATATCAAAAGAACAAAATGTTGCCTTTTTCAATAAAGATATTTCACATCATTTCTCTTGGTTTGATATTGCACTAGTGTGTGCTAACTTGCTCTTGCATATTTCTGTCTAAACATGCAAGGTATAGCCAAAGATATAGCATCTCGAGCGACTTCATTAATACTTGCATGAGCCTCCTTGTACAATGTGTAGAGTACCTATTAATGCTCATAACCCATTTCGATCACCTAGATTGCATGGCCCTTTCCCCTCTCATCATTCACATAGATCTAACCCAAAAAGCTATTTATATCAGCAATAGGATAGGTCACAAGGTTAGTTAGTTATTTGAAAGTGTTAAGAGTATGCACACACTCTAGTTGTTAGTCCCTCACATAGCATGAAATGATTTTCTACCTTTGTATTGATTATATTTTAATGCCCAAACTCGAATGCCACCTTCGAATGAATAAAATTGATAACTATTAATCCATCAATCCACCTATGGTTGAATGAGACAAGGCCACCAATTACCATGATAAACCTCCCTTATTGTCCCTTATTGTTGCACACATAGTTGCATAGCTTAATATTTTATGCATCAACCATTTTTTTTAATTATGGTTTTCATTATGACCCGAAAGGTTATAGTGTGACTTGATTTAATTTCAATCCATTCTTAATTTTGATTTTGTAAAAATTAATTATGGTTTTCATTATGGTTGAAGTATGACCCGAAAGGTTATAATGTGACTTGATTTAATTTCAATCCATTCTTAATTTTGATTTTGTAAAAAGTAACGAAGATATAACATGGGAATCTATATTTTTAAAGGAAACATCTTAATATTTTCCCCTTATTAAATTTTAAAATAAAATTTAATTGAAAATATCATAGAAAATAAATTCAATAAATTGTAATATAAATATATGTATGTATAGTACACATTTATCACATTCTTATATAATATTTATGTTTACAAGATTTCGTAGATCTTTTCGAAATGGTATATGGTATTGTCAATGAGACACCGTCATCTCATTCTCAATGGAGCATTCGATTATTTATGCTTAGAAATAAAACAAGTTTACCAACAGCTTAAGATAAAAGATACATAATAACCATAAATATTTTGGAAATTCCATTCTCCGCTTCTTCCTATTTTATGCGAAGTCAAAGAATTCACGATGGACACACAAATAATTTTGAAGAAATACAAGTAATATTTAACAAATTTTAGGAAGCCGTTATAGTTCGTCATATTCTCTGAGAGTTGACACTGTTCAGATTTCTGATCTAACTGGTTCAGTGCTCGTGGTCCCAATATAATCGACCAAACGTTGCATGTTAATCCAAGAGGATCCTCCTTCACTTGTTGCTTGCCTTATAGTTTCTCTAATTTCTTTACTCTTCCTCCTCATCTCTTCCCCTTCTTTGCTTCCCACCAGAAGCTTGACAGCTCTTAAAATCTCTCCCCGCTCTATCACACCATCGTCCCTACACGTCTCTAACTTTAATCCAATCTTCCACTGGTTAACCACGAGCATCCTATGGGTGTACTGATCAATCGCCTGTGGAAAAACCAACATGGGAACCCCCAAACTCAGGCTCTCCAACGTTGAATTCCACCCCCCGTGGGTGAAGAAACCCCCAACAGAAGGATGAGATAAAACTGACAATTGAGTACACCACGGAATCACCAGAGCTCGATTTTTGGTTTTCTCCAAAAACCCCTCTGGTAGAACGTCGCCATTATCATCAGAATCTAACATGCCTGGACGGACTACCCACAGGAAATTCTGCCCACTTTCCAATAAACCCATCGCTATCTCTTCCACTTGAGTTTTGGACATGCGAGCTAGGCTTCCAAAGGAAACGTAGAGAACAGAAGATCTCGCCTTCGAATCCAGCCACTGCGAACAATCCTTTTCCTCCCACAGACTTAATGATGTGGAATTCACAGAAATCTCCTTATGCTTGCACTCGGATTCCAGATAAACTGATGGAAGAAACGGACCGATTGAGCAGATTGGAGCTGCTGTTTCTTGAACTGCATCGCTTGCTTCCCTTTCCAGTTCGTACACTGTATTTCCGATAATCCACTCTGTCTCTTCTAGTAAAGAGAGTTGTTCTACAACAAGTCTATGGAGCCCACTCGAGGCATCGCCCGTCTGGATATCTTGAGGCAGATCTTGGGGCTGCAATGGAGGAAGACCCGGAATGTAGTCAATTATGTCCTTGGGATCTGTAAAGAGAAAGACATTGCTCGTTATATTTCAAAATACCTAAATCTATCTTTCAATTCAGAAGGGAGGAGAATGAGTGCACCTTCTTTTCTAGGCGGAAAGTGACAGTTGGAAATAATCATGGAGAGATGTCTGTAGATGGTATATACACTGACAGACTGCGACCAGAATGCGATGAAAGGAAGCTGTAATTTCTTGGCGACATGAAAGGCCCAAGTAAGAAAGGAGCTGCTGATAATACACGAGAACGGGGGCTTGCCCGCTTCTCCATTGAGGTGACTTTCTATCAGACCTTCCGCAGGGCCTCTCATTTCGCTCCTTATACATCGGTGAAATTCCGAAGAATTGGCCGTTCGGTCAAAATCCAGCGGTAGACCGTCTGAAACCTGTGAGAAACGAATGTTTGAATTCGGACCAACTAAATTACAGTCGTGATAACTGCGGGCTTTCATCATTTTGGAATGATTGCATTCGGTGTTGATGAAGGTGACGAGAATGCCTTTGGAAGAAAGCATCTCAGAGAGTTGTATCAAGGGATTTATGTGGCCCTGAACTGGATATGGTATAACCAAAACATGGGGAGCCATAGATAACAGTTAGCTCTTTGCTCGTGAAATTACCACAGGGAAGTGCGCGCGCTCTCCCTTCTCGGACGAAGTCTTTTGAAGAGTAGGTAGAAATATCTCTCACAAAGTATAAAATAAAACATGGTTGAGTTGTAATGCTTAAACCAACTAGAAGTTTAGGAATCTCGTCCTTCATGTGTAATGAATGATACTTATCTTTAACTTTATGATGTCATTGCATACGCATACTTATCTTTGATATTCATTTATCTTTTTTCAACTTGTCTTTTCATTTGTCTGGTCCCTTCAGTATTATATTATTTTTTAAAAAGACAAAGATAAAAGTACAACAAACAATTCAATAATTTATTATATGATGGTTATGATTTGTTTACCTAATCTGTAATTCGCCTTGGAATCGTGAATTGATTGACCACATCAATATACACAATTAATAGAGATTCACTCGAAGAGAATCTGTCATATTCATCTTAACTTCTATGCTCACTGAAAATTAATATAATTTAATTGCTTAAAAACAACTTAACTTTATAATGGCCACTTCAACATAACTTAATTCCTTACAAACAACATAACTTTATACTAAATTATATACTTATAACGTTTCTTTATCCATTTGTGTGGATGCCATGACACGATGTCTACACACCTAAGTTGGTGGAGGCCACAATGGCACTAAATTCAGTACTGTTTATTAAATTAAATTCATATGGTATTATTTATTTTAATTATTTAAGTAATAGTGTTATTTATATTAATGAATTATATAAAAATTATTTAAATAAGAGTGATTATGGTAATATTTTTTTTATAATTTTGAGGGTTAGTTGTGTAGTTTTTGTTACCACTATGTAATTTCCCTATGTTTGAAGAGAGAAATTGAGAGATAACCACAAACTACTTGGAAATTGGAATCTATCTCTTCGAACATTGGAGAGGGCTCTCTCCATCTCATCACTTAGATGTTAAGCTAGGTTTGAAGCTTAGTAGCTATGAGTTTTAAAGACATGATGGTAGAAAAGAAAAGGAATCCATTGGGCAATATGGTCATGTTGAGGCCTCGAAAATCGCTGCAACAACATTGGGGGATAACCACCCGGTCCGGACCTTAGTACAACTCCTTTTCCGTTTGGGATGGTGGCTCCGACTGGAGATAACGGG